>JAHUYU010002066.1:0-21191 GCA_030439765.1 Tripidium arundinaceum
GCCCCAGTCTTGGAATTTTGCATGTCTTACCCTTTATGGTAGAAGGTACCATGGTTCACTTGAACTTTTATATCTTTGATACATGGGACTTCGACCTAATGATAGGACAACCTTTTAGAAGACTTCTTTATGAAGGACAAACTGGAAAAACAAATATTTCTTTTGGAAATAATTTTAAATTCCCGATAACAATTTCTCATTCTTTGAATAATAAGACCGAATCATATCTTCTGCCTGATCCTATGGAAGAGGTAAAAACTGCTTCTCTAGAGCTCTTTAATGAACCAGACTTAGAAGAAGATACTCCTTTCTTTATAGAAGAAGAGGCTGATCTTTCTGAACCTGAACCTTTAGATGAGTTTGCAGAAACACCCAGACCTCCCATAGAACTTAAACCTTTACCACCCGGTCTTACATATGCTTTCCTAAATGATGATCCAGAGTCTCCTATAATCATTAGTGATAAACTCACTCAGGAGCAAACTCTGCGCTTAATGGCTGTTCTAGAAAAACATCGCGCAGCCTTTGGTTACTCACTCCAAGATCTTACAGGAATTAGTCCTATAATTTGCACTCATCGCATTCCTACAGATCCTTCTGTTTCACCTTCTCGAGAGCCTCAATGTAGACTAAACAACGCGATGAGAGAAGTAGTTAAAAAGGAAGTTTTGAAGTTGTTACACGCAGGGATCATATATCCCATGCCACATAGTGAGTGGGTAAGCCCAGTTCAAGTTGTGCCTAAGAAGGGAGGCATGACTGTTGTTACAAATGAGAAGAACGAGCTAATTCCGCAACGCACCGTCACAGGATGGCAGATGTGCATAGACTATAGAAAGTTGAACAAAGCCACGAAAAAGGATCACTTTCCTTTACCTTTTATAGATGATATGTTAGAGCGGTTAGCCAACCACTCGTTCTTCTGTTTCTTAGATGGATATTCTGGGTATCACCAAATCCCGATCCATCCCGATGATCGAAGCAAAACCACTTTTACATGTCCCTATGGAACTTATGCTTATCGTAGAATCTCTTTCGAACTATGTAATGCTCCAGCTTCTTTTCAAAGATGCATGATGTCTATATTTTCCGATATGATTGAAGATATTATGGAAGTTTTCATGGATGATTTCTCTGTTTATGGAAAAACTTTTGATAGTTGTCTTGAAAATTTAGACAAGGTTTTGCAAAGATGTGAAGAAAAGCACTTGATCCTTAATTGGGAAAAATGTCATTTTATGGTTAGAGAAGGAAAAGTGCTAGGACACCTAGTGTCTGAAAGAGGCATTGAGGTAGATAAAGCTAAAATTGAAGTAATTGAACAGTTACCTCCGCCTGTAAATGTAAAAGGAATTAGAAGCTTTCTTGGCCATGCTGGTTTTTATCGTAGATTCATAAAAGATTTTTCATTTATTTCTAGACCACTCACTCTTTTGCTAGCCAAGGATGCTCCTTTTGAATTTGATGATGCCTGTTTAAGAGCTTTTGAATTGCTAAAGAAAGCGCTCATCTCTGCACCAATCATTCAACCCCCTGATTGGTCTTTACCTTTTGAAATTATGTGTGATGCTAGTGATTATGCTGTGGGGGCAGTTTTGGGACAAACTAAAGATAAGAAGCATCATGCAATAGCTTATGCTAGTAAAACCTTGACAGGAGCTCAACTTAATTATGCAACCACCGAAAAAGAGCTCTTGGCTGTTGTCTTTGCTATTGATAAATTTAGATCTTATTTAGTAGGAGCTAAAGTAATTGTTTATTCTGATCATGCTGCACTAAAATATTTGCTCACTAAAAAAGATGCTAAACCCCGCTTGATAAGATGGATTTTGCTGCTCCAAGAATTTGACTTAGAAATTAAAGATAAAAAGGGAGTAGAAAATTCTGTTGCTGATCACTTGTCCAGAATGTATTTTAAGAATCCGTAGGAACTACCCATCAATGATTCACTCCGGGACGACATGCTCTACGGAATCAACAGGTCTAACCCCTGGTATGCAGATATTGTCAATTTTATGGTTTCAGGGTATGTGCCACCGGGAGCAAATAAAAAGAAGTTTATTCAAGAAAGTCGATCACACATATGGGATGAGCCATACCTCTTTCGAGTATGCTCTGATGGTTTACTCAGGAGATGTGTGCCCATTGAGGAAGGATTGAAGATCATTGAAAGATGCCACTCATCACCATACGGAGGACATTATGGAGCGTTCCGCACACATGCAAAGATTTGGCAATGTGGATTCTATTGGCCTGCGATGTATGAAGACACAAAAGAATTTATCCGAAGATGCGGGCCATGTCAAAGACACGGTAATATCAACACAAGGGATGCTATGCCACTCACCAACAATCTTCAGATAGAGCTCTTTGATGTTTGGGGAATTGACTATATGGGACCATTTCCCCCATCAAAGAAGTGTGAGTTCATCTTGATGGCAGTTGACTATGTCTCCAATTGACTATATGGGACCATTTCCCCCATCAAAGAAGTGTGAGTTCATCTTGATGGCAGTTGACTATGTCTCCAAATGGGTAGAAGCACTACCATGCAAACATGCCGACAACATAAGCTCAAAGAGGATGTTCGAAGAAATAATATTTCCAAGATTCGGAGTCCCCCGAGTAGTGATAAGTGATGGAGGACCATATTTCATCGACAAACGGTTCGAGCAATATCTAGCAAAGCATGGGATCCGCCATAACGTCGCTACACCCTATCATCCTCAGACAAGTGGCCAGGCAGAGACTTCAAATAAACAAATCAAGAATATTCTTCAGAAAACAGTGAATGAGACGGGAACAGCATGGAAGGACAAGTTACCTGATGCACTTTGGGCGTATCGAACTGCATACAAGACCCCAATTGGGATGTCTCCATATCAACTGGTGTATGGAAAGACTTGCCACCTGCATGTTGAACTAGAGTTCAAAGCACACTGGGCCATAAGAAGATGGAATATGGACCTAGATGTTGCTGGAGATTATAGAAAGATGCAATTATCAGAGTTAGATGAATGGCGAGAGAAGGCATATCACAATTCAAAGATCTACAAAGAAAGAGTCAAAAGATGGCATGACAAAAAAATCAAGAAGAAGGAATTCGCACCCGGAGATAAGGTATTACTTTTTAATTCCAGGGTGAAGCTTTTCGGGCATGGAAAACTACGAAGCAAGTGGGAAGGGCCATACAAGGTAATCAATTCATCATCCCACGGAGCTATCACACTTCAAAATGACGAAGGTACGTTATTCAAGGTAAATGGTCAACGTCTTAAATTATTTTTAGAGCCCAATAAATAATTAGAAGAAATAGACGTAATTAATTTCTACCTTCCAATTGATTTTTGAAGCCCGATCGCTTTTATTCCACGATTTGGGCCCTTCATCTATTTTTCGGGGAAAGAAACCTTCTAGAAGCCAACACGAGAAAGCGGGCCGGCAAAGGAGCCCAGGCCAGGGCGGGCGCCCTAGGCATGAGCGCGGGCGCCCTGCCCCTACCTCCTTTCACCGCCGCCTTTTGCCATCCCGATCTTTCTAGAATCCCTTATCCAGAAAATCGCGTGAATGAATTATCCCGCAAGTTGATCGCGAGATATGCTCCGTAGATGCTTCTAGATGCCGTTTTCCACCCCTATATAAATAGCCCCTGACGTCAGCCATCATCACCATTCCAATCATTCCCTCCTATCTCGTTTAGAGCTCGCTTTAGTTTCTCGCTCCAATGGCCGGCGGCAGCAACTCCAATCGGAGGATGGTCCCCTACGGGATTGACCTCAACAAGGAGGCGAAGGAAGATCCAGATGTGCAAGCTCTAGTGCCAGTCCACGACGAGCAGCCGCTCGCCTCCATTCATCCGCAGCAGCGCCGCTCAAGCCATTCCTACTACGCGCAGCCCGTCATCACCGAAGCCCAATGAGAGAATCGTGGGAACGAAGATCAACAAAAGAGGAGAGCTCACCAGCGTCAAGTACACCACTAAGGAGGAACGTCCATACTTTGAGGGAGTTCGTGCAGCAAAAGTCCGCTTCATTCCAGAGAAAGAAGCCCCGAAGCAATCACTCAACGCTTTCGAGTCCCCTCCTAAGCGTCGTAGGACAGTAGCTGAGTTAGATAGGGAGTTCCATAGCAGAGACGACACGATCATCCAGCTCCAAACCTCTGTAAGCTTCCTCAATAAGCAGGTCGCGAACCTAAACACCATAGTCCACGGCCTTAGGCGCGACCTTACTAAGATGAGCGATAGAATGAAAGCCTTAGAGCGTCGCTGAGCGCACTAGCTAGTACACGATCTTTGAGGCAGATTAGTTCGATCCATTCATTCTTAGAGATTCGATTCATTCATTAGCTCGATCCATTCGATTGTAATAGCTGCCTCATGAATAAAAATGAATAAAGATTATTTCTATTATTGTGCATTGCTTGTCTCCACTTTGTTTTTGTATAAGAGAACAGGAAACAAGTATGGGGGAGGCCCTCGACAACGAGACGAACAAGAATCCACTACAACAAACAGGTTTGCACTCTGCACGCTATATTTCCATACATATTCTGTAATATTAATCCGTGCAGTAAATTCTCTTTAAACATGATGAATTAAAAAAAATTTGATCATAAGACAGACTCACTTTATAACACTTTTCTGGAAACCTGCTAGTATTGAGAAAAATTATTTAAAAACCCCATGTTACTCAAGTCATTGTGGAATATGGTATGGTAGAATATGAGTACCTTATTCTTGATATTTTTGTTGCTTGGAGAATTTCTTTTAAAAACTTTAAAAACATAGCTACCATCCTCAGAGTTTTATACATGCCTAAACATTTATTATGATTAAAAGCTATCTGCTTTGTATTGAGTTTGTTCAAACCGAGCTAGACCCTTGTTGAGAGATTTATCATGCTCTAAAGATCAAGACCTTTTTATCAAAAGATATAAAAGATTCACTCCTCCGAAGTATTATTGCATTAGAGGCATGGGCTATTGATGGAGTCTTGGTCCCGATCTTCACGACGTAGGATCCCGGTCTTGATAACTAGCCGAAGAACGGCCGATAACTTGCTGCAAGCAGCGATAACTAGTGCAACCTGACGACGTGCACAAGGAGCCAACCACCGTCTCTATACGGCAGCCTGAACCAAGGATTCGCCCAACCACACTCTCAAAGAAACCAACCTACGCAACCTGGAATCGATGGACCAGGAGCACGGATTGGGTGCCGATGACGCGGCCGCTTCTGTAATCTCCGCGAAGGAAAACACAAGAGCTAAGGGGTAGAGATCTCTCTCTGGATTTGTTAGCACACAGCTGAACAAAGGGGTTTGTATTTCGATTATCAAAAGTCTGCGTTTGTTTGGAAGCAAAGGGATATATATACTAGGAACAACCCTCCTAGATGGGTGAAAACACGAAAAGGAAATGAAAAGACTTAGAATGTGTAAAGGCTTCCACGAAATTGGATTCCCAAGAGTTATGGCGCGGCTGTTGGACTTCTGAGCAGTCTTCAGTAAAAAGGCAATAACTCCATCTTGGGAAGTCCAAATGACGATCCGTTTGTTGGGTGTGAAAGTAGACTCGATAAGCTTTCAAACCATGTGTAGCATGCACCACGAAACATTGTAGAGTGGTACAGTTTTGCATGGGAAGTTGAACGTCTGGCAGACTGTTGACCTTTCTGACCAGTATGCACTAAAACTGGTCGGGCGCCATAACAGTTTCTCCAAACAGGTCGGGGTTGATGTCATTGGAAACTAGACTTCAAGAGCTTTCCAACAAGTACTCATTGGCCTTCATAGCTTTTAAGAATCAAAAGTTATGACTGTTTCTTTCAGACTGTTCTGCTGGACTGGTCGGATTCGAACGTGGTTCTTCTTTGTATTCATCGCCCTGTGTGTTCTTGTCATCCTCCTTGGTAAACCTGAGTAATAGCAATGTACTCGACTTAGGAAGTATATAATTCTTATTAGTATTTAAATTAGCTTCACAAAGTAGCGCGTTCACCTCTTGTTGTAGTTCCTTTGCCTGACTACGTGTAATTGGTCCTTTAGAGACTTGGGCTGGTGTAGTTGTGCTCGGCATGGTCGGTATGGAGGTCGGTGATGTCGGAGTAGAGGTCGGCATGGCCGGTATGGTGGTCGGTGATGTCGGAGTAGAGGTCGGTGGGGTCTGCGAGGAGGTCGGTATGGAGGTCGGTGATGTCGGAGTAGAGGTCGGTGGTCGGTGATGTCGGAGTAGAGGTCGGCATGGTCGGTATGGAGGTCGGTGATGTCGGAGAGGTCTGCGAGGAGGTCGCCGAGGTCTGCCTAGTTGGGATGTCCTCATCATCCTCCCCTTCTTGAATAGGAGTCGTCCTCGACATCACCGACCACCGACCTCTACTCCGACATCACCGACCTCCATACCGACCTCCTCGCAGACCCCACCGACCTCTACTCCGACATCACCGACCACCATACCGGCCATGCCGACCTCTACTCCGACATCACCGACCTCCATACCGACCATGCCGAGCACAACTACACCAGCCCAAGTCTCTAAAGGACCAATTACACGTAGTCAGGCAAAGGAACTACAACAAGAGGTGAACGCGCTACTTTGTGAAGCTAATTTAAATACTAATAAGAATTATATACTTCCTAAGTCGAGTACATTGCTATTACTCAGGTTTACCAAGGAGGATGACAAGAACACACAGGGCGATGAATACAAAGAAGAACCACGTTCGAATCCGACCAGTCCAGCAGAACAGTCTGAAAGAAACAGTCATAACTTTTGATTCTTAAAAGCTATGAAGGCCAATGAGTACTTGTTGGAAAGCTCTTGAAGTCTAGTTTCCAATGACATCAACCCCGACCTGTTTGGAGAAACTGTTATGGCGCCCGACCAGTTTTAGTGCATACTGGTCAGAAAGGTCAACAGTCTGCCAGACGTTCAACTTCCCATGCAAAACTGTACCACTCTACAATGTTTCGTGGTGCATGCTACACATGGTTTGAAAGCTTATCGAGTCTACTTTCACACCCAACAAACGGATCGTCATTTGGACTTCCCAAGATGGAGTTATTGCCTTTTTACTGAAGACTGCTCAGAAGTCCAACAGCCGCGCCATAACTCTTGGGAATCCAATTTCGTGGAAGCCTTTACACATTCTAAGTCTTTTCATTTCCTTTTCGTGTTTTCACCCATCTAGGAGGGTTGTTCCTAGTATATATATCCCTTTGCTTCCAAACAAACGCAGACTTTTGATAATCGAAATACAAACCCCTTTGTTCAGCTGTGTGCTAACAAATCCAGAGAGAGATCTCTACCCCTTAGCTCTTGTGTTTTCCTTCGCGGAGATTACAGAAGCGGCCGCGTCATCGGCACCCAATCCGTGCTCCTGGTCCATCGATTCCAGGTTGCGTAGGTTGGTTTCTTTGAGAGTGTGGTTGGGCGAATCCTTGGTTCAGGCTGCCGTATAGAGACGGTGGTTGGCTCCTTGTGCACGTCGTCAGGTTGCACTAGTTATCGCTGCTTGCAGCAAGTTATCGGCCGTTCTTCGGCTAGTTATCAAGACCGGGATCCTACGTCGTGAAGATCGGGACCAAGACTCCATCAATAGCCCATGCCTCTAATGCAATAATACTTCGGAGGAGTGAATCTTTTATATCTTTTGATAAAAAGGTCTTGATCTTTAGAGCATGATAAATCTCTCAACAAGGGTCTAGCTCGGTTTGAACAAACTCAATACAAAGCAGATAGCTTTTAATCATAATAAATGTTTAGGCATGTATAAAACTCTGAGGATGGTAGCTATGTTTTTAAAGTTTTTAAAAGAAATTCTCCAAGCAACAAAAATATCAAGAATAAGGTACTCATATTCTACCATACCATATTCCACAATGACTTGAGTAACATGGGGTTTTTAAATAATTTTTCTCAATACTAGCAGGTTTCCAGAAAAGTGTTATAAAGTGAGTCTGTCTTATGATCAAATTTTTTTTAATTCATCATGTTTAAAGAGAATTTACTGCACGGATTAATATTACAGAATATGTATGGAAATATAGCGTGCAGAGTGCAAACCTGTTTGTTGTAGTGGATTCTTGTTCGTCTCGTTGTCGAGGGCCTCCCCCATACTTGTTTCCTGTTCTCTTATACAAAAACAAAGTGGAGACAAGCAATGCACAATAATAGAAATAATCTTTATTCATTTTTATTCATGAGGCAGCTATTACAATCGAATGGATCGAGCTAATGAATGAATCGAATCTCTAAGAATGAATGGATCGAACTAATCTGCCTCAAAGATCGTGTACTAGCTAGTGCGCTCAGCGACGCTCTAAGGCTTTCATTCTATCGCTCATCTTAGTAAGGTCGCGCCTAAGGCCGTGGACTATGGTGTTTAGGTTCGCGACCTGCTTATTGAGGAAGCTTACAGAGGTTTGGAGCTGGATGATCGTGTCGTCTCTGCTATGGAACTCCCTATCTAACTCAGCTACTGTCCTACGACGCTTAGGAGGGGACTCGAAAGCGTTGAGTGATTGCTTCGGGGCTTCTTTCTCTGGAATGAAGCGGACTTTTGCTGCACGAACTCCCTCAAAGTATGGACGTTCCTCCTTAGTGGTGTACTTGACGCTGGTGAGCTCTCCTCTTTTGTTGATCTTCGTTCCCACGATTCTCTCATTGGGCTTCGGTGATGACGGGCTGCGCGTAGTAGGAATGGCTTGAGCGGCGCTGCTGCGGATGAATGGAGGCGAGCGGCTGCTCGTCGTGGACTGGCACTAGAGCTTACACATCTGGATCTTCCTTCGCCTCCTTGTTGAGGTCAATCCCGTAGGGGGACCATCCTCCGATTGGAGTTGCTGCCGCCGGCCATTGGAGCGAGAAACTAAAGCGAGCTCTAAACGAGATAGGAGGGAATGATTGGAATGGTGATGATGGCTGACGTCAGGGGCTATTTATATAGGGGTGGAAAACGGCATCTAGAAGCATCTACGGAGCATATCTCGCGATCAACTTGCGGGATAATTCATTCACGCGATTTTCTGGATAAGGGATTCTAGAAAGATCGGGATGGCAAAAGGCGGCGGTGAAAGGAGGTAGGGGCAGGGCGCCCGCGCTCATGCCTAGGGCGCCCGCCCTGGCCTGGGCTCCTTTGCCAGCCCGCTTTCTCGTGTTGGCTTCTAGAAGGTTTCTTTCCCCGAAAAATAGATGAAGGGCCCAAATCGTGGAATAAAAGCGATCGGGCTTCAAAAATCAATTGGAAGGTAGAAATTAATTACGTCTATTTCTTCTAATTATTTATTGGGCTCTAAAAATAATTTAAGACGTTGACCATTTACCTTGAATAACGTACCTTCGTCATTTTGAAGTGTGATAGCTCCGTGGGATGATGAATTGATTACCTTGTATGGCCCTTCCCACTTGCTTCGTAGTTTTCCATGCCCGAAAAGCTTCACCCTGGAATTAAAAAGTAATACCTTATCTCCGGGTGCGAATTCCTTCTTCTTGATTTTTTTGTCATGCCATCTTTTGACTCTTTCTTTGTAGATCTTTGAATTGTGATATGCCTTCTCTCGCCATTCATCTAACTCTGATAATTGCATCTTTCTATAATCTCCAGCAACATCTAGGTCCATATTCCATCTTCTTATGGCCCAGTGTGCTTTGAACTCTAGTTCAACATGCAGGTGGCAAGTCTTTCCATACACCAGTTGATATGGAGACATCCCAATTGGGGTCTTGTATGCAGTTCGATACGCCCAAAGTGCATCAGGTAACTTGTCCTTCCATGCTGTTCCCGTCTCATTCACTGTTTTCTGAAGAATATTCTTGATTTGTTTATTTGAAGTCTCTGCCTGGCCACTTGTCTGAGGATGATAGGGTGTAGCGACGTTATGGCGGATCCCATGCTTTGCTAGATATTGCTCGAACCGTTTGTCGATGAAATATGGTCCTCCATCACTTATCACTACTCGGGGGACTCCGAATCTTGGAAATATTATTTCTTCGAACATCCTCTTTGAGCTTATGTTGTCGGCATGTTTGCATGGTAGTGCTTCTACCCATTTGGAGACATAGTCAACTGCCATCAAGATGAACTCACACTTCTTTGATGGGGGAAATGGTCCCATATAGTCAATTGGAGACATAGTCAACTGCCATCAAGATGAACTCACACTTCTTTGATGGGGGAAATGGTCCCATATAGTCAATTCCCCAAACATCAAAGAGCTCTATCTGAAGATTGTTGGTGAGTGGCATAGCATCCCTTGTGTTGATATTACCGTGTCTTTGACATGGCCCGCATCTTCGGATAAATTCTTTTGTGTCTTCATACATCGCAGGCCAATAGAATCCACATTGCCAAATCTTTGCATGTGTGCGGAACGCTCCATAATGTCCTCCGTATGGTGATGAGTGGCATCTTTCAATGATCTTCAATCCTTCCTCAATGGGCACACATCTCCTGAGTAAACCATCAGAGCATACTCGAAAGAGGTATGGCTCATCCCATATGTGTGATCGACTTTCTTGAATAAACTTCTTTTTATTTGCTCCCGGTGGCACATACCCTGAAACCATAAAATTGACAATATCTGCATACCAGGGGTTAGACCTGTTGATTCCGTAGAGCATGTCGTCCCGGAGTGAATCATTGATGGGTAGTTCCTACGGATTCTTAAAATACATTCTGGACAAGTGATCAGCAACAGAATTTTCTACTCCCTTTTTATCTTTAATTTCTAAGTCAAATTCTTGGAGCAGCAAAATCCATCTTATCAAGCGGGGTTTAGCATCTTTTTTAGTGAGCAAATATTTTAGTGCAGCATGATCAGAATAAACAATTACTTTAGCTCCTACTAAATAAGATCTAAATTTATCAATAGCAAAGACAACAGCCAAGAGCTCTTTTTCGGTGGTTGCATAATTAAGTTGAGCTCCTGTCAAGGTTTTACTAGCATAAGCTATTGCATGATGCTTCTTATCTTTAGTTTGTCCCAAAACTGCCCCCACAGCATAATCACTAGCATCACACATAATTTCAAAAGGTAAAGACCAATCAGGGGGTTGAATGATTGGTGCAGAGATGAGCGCTTTCTTTAGCAATTCAAAAGCTCTTAAACAGGCATCATCAAATTCAAAAGGAGCATCCTTGGCTAGCAAAAGAGTGAGTGGTCTAGAAATAAATGAAAAATCTTTTATGAATCTACGATAAAAACCAGCATGGCCAAGAAAGCTTCTAATTCCTTTTACATTTACAGGCGGAGGTAACTGTTCAATTACTTCAATTTTAGCTTTATCTACCTCAATGCCTCTTTCAGACACTAGGTGTCCTAGCACTTTTCCTTCTCTAACCATAAAATGACATTTTTCCCAATTAAGGATCAAGTGCTTTTCTTCACATCTTTGCAAAACCTTGTCTAAATTTTCAAGACAACTATCAAAAGTTTTTCCATAAACAGAGAAATCATCCATGAAAACTTCCATAATATCTTCAATCATATCGGAAAATATAGACATCATGCATCTTTGAAAAGAAGCTGGAGCATTACATAGTTCGAAAGAGATTCTACGATAAGCATAAGTTCCATAGGGACATGTAAAAGTGGTTTTGCTTCGATCATCGGGATGGATCGGGATTTGGTGATACCCAGAATATCCATCTAAGAAACAGAAGAACGAGTGGTTGGCTAACCGCTCTAACATATCATCTATAAAAGGTAAAGGAAAGTGATCCTTTTTCGTGGCTTTGTTCAACTTTCTATAGTCTATGCACATCTGCCATCCTGTGACGGTGCGTTGCGGAATTAGCTCGTTCTTCTCATTTGTAACAACAGTCATGCCTCCCTTCTTAGGCACAACTTGAACTGGGCTTACCCACTCACTATGTGGCATGGGATATATGATCCCTGCGTGTAACAACTTCAAAACTTCCTTTTTAACTACTTCTCTCATCGCGTTGTTTAGTCTACATTGAGGCTCTCGAGAAGGTGAAACAGAAGGATCTGTAGGAATGCGATGAGTGCAAATTATAGGACTAATTCCTGTAAGATCTTGGAGTGAGTAACCAAAGGCTGCGCGATGTTTTTCTAGAACAGCCATTAAGCGCAGAGTTTGCTCCTGAGTGAGTTTATCACTAATGATTATAGGAGACTCTGGATCATCATTTAGGAAAGCATATGTAAGACCGGGTGGTAAAGGTTTAAGTTCTATGGGAGGCATGACTGTTGTTACAAATGAGAAGAACGAGCTAATTCCGCAACGCACCGTCACAGGATGGCAGATGTGCATAGACTATAGAAAGTTGAACAAAGCCACGAAAAAGGATCACTTTCCTTTACCTTTTATAGATGATATGTTAGAGCGGTTAGCCAACCACTCGTTCTTCTGTTTCTTAGATGGATATTCTGGGTATCACCAAATCCCGATCCATCCCGATGATCGAAGCAAAACCACTTTTACATGTCCCTATGGAACTTATGCTTATCGTAGAATCTCTTTCGAACTATGTAATGCTCCAGCTTCTTTTCAAAGATGCATGATGTCTATATTTTCCGATATGATTGAAGATATTATGGAAGTTTTCATGGATGATTTCTCTGTTTATGGAAAAACTTTTGATAGTTGTCTTGAAAATTTAGACAAGGTTTTGCAAAGATGTGAAGAAAAGCACTTGATCCTTAATTGGGAAAAATGTCATTTTATGGTTAGAGAAGGAAAAGTGCTAGGACACCTAGTGTCTGAAAGAGCATTGAGGTAGATAAAGCTAAAATTGAAGTAATTGAACAGTTACCTCCGCCTGTAAATGTAAAAGGAATTAGAAGCTTTCTTGGCCATGCTGGTTTTTATCGTAGATTCATAAAAGATTTTTCATTTATTTCTAGACCACTCACTCTTTTGCTAGCCAAGGATGCTCCTTTTGAATTTGATGATGCCTGTTTAAGAGCTTTTGAATTGCTAAAGAAAGCGCTCATCTCTGCACCAATCATTCAACCCCCTGATTGGTCTTTACCTTTTGAAATTATGTGTGATGCTAGTGATTATGCTGTGGGGGCAGTTTTGGGACAAACTAAAGATAAGAAGCATCATGCAATAGCTTATGCTAGTAAAACCTTGACAGGAGCTCAACTTAATTATGCAACCACCGAAAAAGAGCTCTTGGCTGTTGTCTTTGCTATTGATAAATTTAGATCTTATTTAGTAGGAGCTAAAGTAATTGTTTATTCTGATCATGCTGCACTAAAATATTTGCTCACTAAAAAAGATGCTAAACCCCGCTTGATAAGATGGATTTTGCTGCTCCAAGAATTTGACTTAGAAATTAAAGATAAAAAGGGAGTAGAAAATTCTGTTGCTGATCACTTGTCCAGAATGTATTTTAAGAATCCGTAGGAACTACCCATCAATGATTCACTCCGGGACGACATTGCTCTACGGAATCAACAGGTCTAACCCCTGGTATGCAGATATTGTCAATTTTATGGTTTCAGGGTATGTGCCACCGGGAGCAAATAAAAAGAAGTTTATTCAAGAAAGTCGATCACACATATGGGATGAGCCATACCTCTTTCGAGTATGCTCTGATGGTTTACTCAGGAGATGTGTGCCCATTGAGGAAGGATTGAAGATCATTGAAAGATGCCACTCATCACCATACGGAGGACATTATGGAGCGTTCCGCACACATGCAAAGATTTGGCAATGTGGATTCTATTGGCCTGCGATGTATGAAGACACAAAAGAATTTATCCGAAGATGCGGGCCATGTCAAAGACACGGTAATATCAACACAAGGGATGCTATGCCACTCACCAACAATCTTCAGATAGAGCTCTTTGATGTTTGGGGAATTGACTATATGGGACCATTTCCCCCATCAAAGAAGTGTGAGTTCATCTTGATGGCAGTTGACTATGTCTCCAATTGACTATATGGGACCATTTCCCCCATCAAAGAAGTGTGAGTTCATCTTGATGGCAGTTGACTATGTCTCCAAATGGGTAGAAGCACTACCATGCAAACATGCCGACAACATAAGCTCAAAGAGGATGTTCGAAGAAATAATATTTCCAAGATTCGGAGTCCCCCGAGTAGTGATAAGTGATGGAGGACCATATTTCATCGACAAACGGTTCGAGCAATATCTAGCAAAGCATGGGATCCGCCATAACGTCGCTACACCCTATCATCCTCAGACAAGTGGCCAGGCAGAGACTTCAAATAAACAAATCAAGAATATTCTTCAGAAAACAGTGAATGAGACGGGAACAGCATGGAAGGACAAGTTACCTGATGCACTTTGGGCGTATCGAACTGCATACAAGACCCCAATTGGGATGTCTCCATATCAACTGGTGTATGGAAAGACTTGCCACCTGCATGTTGAACTAGAGTTCAAAGCACACTGGGCCATAAGAAGATGGAATATGGACCTAGATGTTGCTGGAGATTATAGAAAGATGCAATTATCAGAGTTAGATGAATGGCGAGAGAAGGCATATCACAATTCAAAGATCTACAAAGAAAGAGTCAAAAGATGGCATGACAAAAAAATCAAGAAGAAGGAATTCGCACCCGGAGATAAGGTATTACTTTTTAATTCCAGGGTGAAGCTTTTCGGGCATGGAAAACTACGAAGCAAGTGGGAAGGGCCATACAAGGTAATCAATTCATCATCCCACGGAGCTATCACACTTCAAAATGACGAAGGTACGTTATTCAAGGTAAATGGTCAACGTCTTAAATTATTTTTAGAGCCCAATAAATAATTAGAAGAAATAGACGTAATTAATTTCTACCTTCCAATTGATTTTTGAAGCCCGATCGCTTTTATTCCACGATTTGGGCCCTTCATCTATTTTTCGGGGAAAGAAACCTTCTAGAAGCCAACACGAGAAAGCGGGCCGGCAAAGGAGCCCAGGCCAGGGCGGGCGCCCTAGGCATGAGCGCGGGCGCCCTGCCCCTACCTCCTTTCACCGCCGCCTTTTGCCATCCCGATCTTTCTAGAATCCCTTATCCAGAAAATCGCGTGAATGAATTATCCCGCAAGTTGATCGCGAGATATGCTCCGTAGATGCTTCTAGATGCCGTTTTCCCACCCCTATATAAATAGCCCCTGACGTCAGCCATCATCACCATTCCAATCATTCCCTCCTATCTCGTTTAGAGCTCGCTTTAGTTTCTCGCTCCAATGGCCGGCGGCAGCAACTCCAATCGGAGGATGGTCCCCTACGGGATTGACCTCAACAAGGAGGCGAAGGAAGATCCAGATGTGCAAGCTCTAGTGCCAGTCCACGACGAGCAGCCGCTCGCCTCCATTCATCCGCAGCAGCGCCGCTCAAGCCATTCCTACTACGCGCAGCCCGTCATCACCGAAGCCCAATGAGAGAATCGTGGGAACGAAGATCAACAAAAGAGGAGAGCTCACCAGCGTCAAGTACACCACTAAGGAGGAACGTCCATACTTTGAGGGAGTTCGTGCAGCAAAAGTCCGCTTCATTCCAGAGAAAGAAGCCCCGAAGCAATCACTCAACGCTTTCGAGTCCCCTCCTAAGCGTCGTAGGACAGTAGCTGAGTTAGATAGGGAGTTCCATAGCAGAGACGACACGATCATCCAGCTCCAAACCTCTGTAAGCTTCCTCAATAAGCAGGTCGCGAACCTAAACACCATAGTCCACGGCCTTAGGCGCGACCTTACTAAGATGAGCGATAGAATGAAAGCCTTAGAGCGTCGCTGAGCGCACTAGCTAGTACACGATCTTTGAGGCAGATTAGTTCGATCCATTCATTCTTAGAGATTCGATTCATTCATTAGCTCGATCCATTCGATTGTAATAGCTGCCTCATGAATAAAAATGAATAAAGATTATTTCTATTATTGTGCATTGCTTGTCTCCACTTTGTTTTTGTATAAGAGAACAGGAAACAAGTATGGGGGAGGCCCTCGACAACGAGACGAACAAGAATCCACTACAACAAACAGGTTTGCACTCTGCACGCTATATTTCCATACATATTCTGTAATATTAATCCGTGCAGTAAATTCTCTTTAAACATGATGAATTAAAAAAAATTTGATCATAAGACAGACTCACTTTATAACACTTTTCTGGAAACCTGCTAGTATTGAGAAAAATTATTTAAAAACCCCATGTTACTCAAGTCATTGTGGAATATGGTATGGTAGAATATGAGTACCTTATTCTTGATATTTTTGTTGCTTGGAGAATTTCTTTTAAAAACTTTAAAAACATAGCTACCATCCTCAGAGTTTTATACATGCCTAAACATTTATTATGATTAAAAGCTATCTGCTTTGTATTGAGTTTGTTCAAACCGAGCTAGACCCTTGTTGAGAGATTTATCATGCTCTAAAGATCAAGACCTTTTTATCAAAAGATATAAAAGATTCACTCCTCCGAAGTATTATTGCATTAGAGGCATGGGCTATTGATGGAGTCTTGGTCCCGATCTTCACGACGTAGGATCCCGGTCTTGATAACTAGCCGAAGAACGGCCGATAACTTGCTGCAAGCAGCGATAACTAGTGCAACCTGACGACGTGCACAAGGAGCCAACCACCGTCTCTATACGGCAGCCTGAACCAAGGATTCGCCCAACCACACTCTCAAAGAAACCAACCTACGCAACCTGGAATCGATGGACCAGGAGCACGGATTGGGTGCCGATGACGCGGCCGCTTCTGTAATCTCCGCGAAGGAAAACACAAGAGCTAAGGGGTAGAGATCTCTCTCTGGATTTGTTAGCACACAGCTGAACAAAGGGGTTTGTATTTCGATTATCAAAAGTCTGCGTTTGTTTGGAAGCAAAGGGATATATATACTAGGAACAACCCTCCTAGATGGGTGAAAACACGAAAAGGAAATGAAAAGACTTAGAATGTGTAAAGGCTTCCACGAAATTGGATTCCCAAGAGTTATGGCGCGGCTGTTGGACTTCTGAGCAGTCTTCAGTAAAAAGGCAATAACTCCATCTTGGGAAGTCCAAATGACGATCCGTTTGTTGGGTGTGAAAGTAGACTCGATAAGCTTTCAAACCATGTGTAGCATGCACCACGAAACATTGTAGAGTGGTACAGTTTTGCATGGGAAGTTGAACGTCTGGCAGACTGTTGACCTTTCTGACCAGTATGCACTAAAACTGGTCGGGCGCCATAACAGTTTCTCCAAACAGGTCGGGGTTGATGTCATTGGAAACTAGACTTCAAGAGCTTTCCAACAAGTACTCATTGGCCTTCATAGCTTTTAAGAATCAAAAGTTATGACTGTTTCTTTCAGACTGTTCTGCTGGACTGGTCGGATTCGAACGTGGTTCTTCTTTGTATTCATCGCCCTGTGTGTTCTTGTCATCCTCCTTGGTAAACCTGAGTAATAGCAATGTACTCGACTTAGGAAGTATATAATTCTTATTAGTATTTAAATTAGCTTCACAAAGTAGCGCGTTCACCTCTTGTTGTAGTTCCTTTGCCTGACTACGTGTAATTGGTCCTTTAGAGACTTGGGCTGGTGTAGTTGTGCTCGGCATGGTCGGTATGGAGGTCGGTGATGTCGGAGTAGAGGTCGGCATGGCCGGTATGGTGGTCGGTGATGTCGGAGTAGAGGTCGGTGGGGTCTGCGAGGAGGTCGGTATGGAGGTCGGTGATGTCGGAGTAGAGGTCGGTGGTCGGTGATGTCGGAGTAGAGGTCGGCATGGTCGGTATGGAGGTCGGTGATGTCGGAGAGGTCTGCGAGGAGGTCGCCGAGGTCTGCCTAGTTGGGATGTCCTCATCATCCTCCCCTTCTTGAATAGGAGTCGTCCTCGACTCTGATTCTTCTAAGGTCAATACTTGTGCTAGGCCATCAGGGGTAGATGCTTTGTTTCTATTACAATCTTCTTCTTCCATCACAGCATGGTGTTTGAATCTATAATCATATAAACCAAGTAGTAGTCTTGTAGGTGGAAACCAAAAGGATTTAGAATCAAATTTAGCTTTCACCTTGAATGGATGCTTAGAATTTGGAGTGGGTGTTGATGTCCTTGGGATGGTCTTATCATCCTCCCTCCCTTCAAGAAAAGTCGTCCTCGACTTTTGTTCACCTGAAATCAGCTTAGACAAACTATCGGGTGGATGTTTGTGCCAACTGCTATGATCACTTATTGAAGATTGTTCTCTGCCTTCTTTAAGATTCATATGCACATTATTTCTTTTCTCATGAGAGAAATGGCTTCTCATTTTTTCTAGACCTGCAATTAGCTTTGAAGATGGAAGCACAAAGATTTCTTTCAAACCACTCATTTGGTTCATGTTATCATATTTTAACTTACTCAGATCAATCATATCAAATGATGGGAATGAAACATTCATGGCATTATAAAGATTCTTATTGCACAGTTGATTCAAATGTTTAGAGATGTACCTCTCAAGTTTAATCCTGGTAGATGTGGCCTGAAAAATTTTTGGTGCATGGATTGCACTACTTTGCACATGATTTATTTCATTCAATGAAAAATATGAACAATGGAATAACATTAATAGTTCTGAACAACAAGCACTAAACAATCTATTTGTCTCAAATAAAGAAAAGTATGATTCATAAGATGTACTACTCATTCTATCCAACTTGAACTCAGCAAACTTGTCACATGTTATGCAAAGGGCACAAGCATAGAATTTATTTACAGCATGATGTCCAATGAAGTTGAATGTAACTTGCAGCTATATGCACTATTCAAAGATTTCATAGATGATATATCAAGAACACTTTGAAGCATTTTATCAGTCTCAACAAATTCATCAAGCATGACATAGTACACACATTCAGCAGGAGATATTCTTGTGAAAAATTCAGCATGAGTAATCAATTTCACATGGTCCACATTATTGGCATGTAAAGTATCACACATACCAGTCAAAGCATAGCAATGATCTTGCATGATGGAACGATGGTTATCAACTTGCAAATTCTCAGAACTCATATGAACATGTGGAGCTATCAAATCAACACAAAGATTTTGTGTATTCTTATTTCCAATTGAAACAAATTTGTCATCACAATTGCTCGACAATTTATTTTGTAAATTCAGATCTAAATTATTTTTATTACCTTTCAGATTTGGTGATGGTGTCAGTACAACACAATGTATCTCTGAATTTCTACCTCCTTCATTGCCATGATTCAAGCTTGGGGCAGCAAAGAGTTGATTTTCTACAGTGGACACCTTCTCATGTCTCTCATGATGTGTAGTGGTGTTAAGAGCATCCATCTCTTCCTCATTTTCCTTGCAAACCTGCACATTTTGAGAGACAACACTAGAAGTAGAGATTAGTGGGTTAGTATTAAAATCATTCTCACATGCTTTGCAATGAAGCTCTCTCTTTTTGCGTGGTGTATCTCTCACACTCCATTTGTTGCTGCTCTCAATCTCACATTTAGTGGAATCACACATCTCACTTTTGTTTTCACTCTCACTCAATTTGGCTATGTGGCTCTCATTCTCACATGGGTATTGAGACACAATCTCTTCAACGGTTTGTGGAGCAACATATGAATAGGTGCCATCATTCATGGTCTTTTCCAATGGCATTGGAACAATAATAGTTGCAGCCAAACAATCATCTTTGGCCTTCTCAAAAGACATTGATCTTGCAATTGTTGAAGTGGAATCATCCTCATCAATCTTGCCTTCAATCTGAACATTAGGTGGCATGTTGGAGCACATAATTTCAGCACCACTGTCCAATAACTCATCACATATTGCAGCTGATGGTACAACACATCTTAGCATTATGTTCATGCCTGGAACAACATTAGTTTGCAACCGCCGTTTTATGGGAGCATGATGAACTTCATCTTGGACAGAGTTGTCACTCGCACTTGGTGGCACAAAAGTAGCATCTTTCTTCTCACATTCAGCTCTCAAATTGACACTATGGTCGGCCTTCAAATTCAGATTAGATGAGCCTTCAAAATCTGAAGTGTTATCAATCTCTTGATCACATTTTAGCTCTAAATTTTCACCATGTTGCACCGAAAAATTCTGGACAGATTTGGAGCATATAACTTCACCACATTTAGCACTAGAATCAACTGAAGAAAACTTTGGGACAGCATGTCCTCTCTTCTTGCATGGAGTTGACGCTTGCTTGTCTCCAACAACAGAGGATACAGTGGGCTGTAGCTTAGCACGTATGTCTTGGCACAAATTAATGCACCGTGTGATCTTGTCTTGCTGCACCTTTATAATTTTCTTTTCCTCTCGAATTGCATAACTCAAAAGATCATGCACATATTTTGATGAGCTATATTCTTCCTTGCATCGAGCAAATGTTGTTGATGACATGAATGCATTGACACTTTAAGAGAGGTCTCAATCCCAATATCGCTGCTGCTACTAAGGGAAGATATTTCAAAAATGTGCATGATCTTTTGAGTTATGCAATTCGAGAGGAAAAGAAAATTATAAAGGTGCAGCAAGACAAGAATCACACGGTTGCATTAATTTGTGCCAAGACATACGTGCTAAGCTACAGCCCACTGTATCCTCTGTGTTGGAGACAAGCAAGCGTCAACTCCATGCAAGAAGAGAGGACATGCTGTCCCAAAGTTTTCTTCAGTTGATTCTAGTGCTAAATGTGGTGAAGTTATATGCTCCAAATCTGTCCAGAATTTTTCGGTGCAACATGGTGAAAATTTAGAGCTAAAATGTGATCAAGAGATTGATAACACTTCAGATTTTGAAGGCTCATCTAATCTGAATTTGAAGGCCGACCATAGTGTCAATTTGAGAGCTGAATGTGAGAAGAAAGATGCACTTTTGTGCCACCAAGTGCGAGTGACAACTCTGTCCAAGATGAAGTTCATCATGCTCCCATAAAACGGCGGTTGCAAACTAATGTTGTTCCAGGCATGAACATAATGCTAAGATGTGTTGTACCATCAGCTGCAATATGTGATGAGTTATTGGACAGTGGTGCTGAAATTATGTGCTCCAACATGCCACCTAATGTTCAGATTGAAGGCAAGATTGATGAGGATGATTCCACTTCAACCAATTGCAAGATCAATGTCTTTTGAGAAGGCCAAAGATGATTGTTTGGCTGCAACTATTATTGTTCCAATGCCATGGAAAAGACCATGAATGATGGCACCTATTCATATGTTGCTCCACAAACCGTTGAAGAGATTGTGTCTCAATACCCATGTGAG
>JAHUYU010001449.1:0-23757 GCA_030439765.1 Tripidium arundinaceum
GGTGCCCCGCGGTAGTGGCCGCGGCTAGGGGGGAGGGCAGTGCCGCCCCCGACAACTGCAGGATGTCATTGCAGCTCTTCTCAATTGAAGAAACCCCACATGGATTGATCTCAATCACCAACTCATTATTTCAATTTAGTCATGCAAAAATCCTTTCAAATCCATGGCTTAATCATCATATTCGTTTATAGACTGTGATTCTGAGATTGTGCTGAAGAACAGGAGTTGTTGGAAGCAGGATCTAGCAACATGAAGAAATTCGGATTGGATTGGGGCAGAGCCACTGAGGGCGGCAGTGCCGCCCTGTCTCTGGACAGCAGGCTCTCACAATCCTTCTCGAAGTTCTTTTTGTTGATAAATCCTACTTGCAACCTCTCTCAAATCTTCAGTATACAGTTTCTTATCTAGTCTTCTGACTTTGCATAGATGGAGCTAGAAGGAGATGATGGAAGAGGAAAGAGGAAGATGTTGACCAAGCAGTTGGCCCGCAGAGGCAGGGGGAGGGCAGCTGGCAGCAGTAGTGCTGCTCCTCGAGCAAGTGACAAGGAAGCTCATTGGCAATACATTGAAGAGCAAGAGATGCTTCAGTAGTTTGGGCACACTATTCCTGGTGGCTCTCCTGGCACCCCTCTGCACAATACAGAGTTTGACGATAGCTATATGAGGGTCAGTCATGATGTGTTTGAGTTGAGAGCTCCTCACGACATAGTGGCTCATCCAGTGATTGAGTACTCCAAGAGTTGGAAAGGCACTGAGGAGGCCAGGGAAATGAATCCCTATGCCACTAGAAAGGTCATGGGGATTGATTACAGGTTTTGGAATGTTTTTCATTGCAACTTCTATGCCACTTCCATTCTTGGTGCAAGGAAGTCCAAGATTGTGAAGATGCAGTACATTGACTTCAATGAAATACAGGAAAAGGAAGAGCCTGAGTTTAATGCTGCTATCAGGACTTGTGACAAGTTTGAGCTTCCTGACATAATGGCTTTCCGATATGATTGGAATGAGGAGATCTTAGCTCAGTTCCATGCCACATATTTCTGGAACAAGGACACTGATGAGATTCACTGGATGACAGACGGTCTACCGTGTTGACTTTGTCACCTTCAGTCAGATCCTTGGTTTTGGTCACCAGCACAGGACTTACACTTGCATACATGATGAGATATGTGCTGAGATCAGTGACATCAAATTCATGTGGAGGGGCCCTCAGATTGCAGAGGGCAAGAGGAGTGGACTTGAGAGTTTCTATTATGTGATGAGCAACTTAATCAGGAACACTCTCAACCCTAAGGATGGAGCAGCTTCTGACATTAATGGATATGTGAGGAACTTGCTCGCTCGCTTCGCTCCAGGAGGTGAGAAGTTCAATGTTCCCTGTTTTATTTGGGTCGAGTTGAGCTTTGCTATGGAGGATGGGAGAAGGGGGTTGCCCTATGCCCCCTATCTCATGTTCATGATCGAGAGGGTTACTGGCTTAAGATTTCCTAAGGACGGGATTCACACCGTCTACAAGATTGAGAAGACCCGACCTACAGCAGCTCGACAGACCATGGGAGGCCCCTCATTTGCTCATGAGGATTTACCTGAGGGGTCCCGCTCTAGGTCTAGGAGGAGTGGATCTTGGAAGAGGAAGATTGGTTCATGGATAAAGGCCATCTTTGGGAAGTGCTCATATGCAGCTGAGAGGGCTTATGATACTCAGCGTGAGCAGAGAGAGCTTAGAGGACAGCACCTGCCCACTCTTCCACCTGTACCACCTCCACCGGTCTACAATTTGCCCAGTCTTTCAGACACAGATGATGATAATGGTGATGATCAAGGTGACACTAGTGAGTCAGAGGAGCAGCAGCTGTTTGGTAGTTATGATGATCCAGATCTTCAGGAGACCTTACACAGCTTCTACAGGAGTCAGAAGCAGACTAGTGTGGGTCCTTCTACTACTGCAGTTCCACCGCGACGCTCTACGCGCTCGACACGCTTTACTTCTACCACTCACCGAGCAGGTCGTGCTGTCGTTTCGTCCGACTCAGACGAGGAGTGAATTGGCTTCTTTTCTTTTCTCTTCTCTTTTTGGTACTTGATGCCAAAGGGGGAGAAAATTAGAGGGGTCAATTCCTTTTCGATGATTTCGACGCTTTGCTACAGATCTTCATGTCCTATCCTTGAGATTAGTCTTCGTTAGGTTGTGAGTTTGAGAGTCGCTCAAAACTCTATTTTATGTAATAATGCTACCTATTTGACTCTATTTGTATCGGATATGGACATGTATCTTGGTGTGTGACTTAGCTTGTCATATTTGTGTTAGATGTTCTATTTTTTTACCTGTGTTCTGCTGTGATAACCTGTTATGTGCTCTGACTGTTGAGGGGAGTGCGGCAGTGCCGCCCTCTGGGTACGGCAGTGCCGCCCTCTGCCACAACAGTCAAAGCTTGTTGTGCATAAACTGTCATATGCATCACATTTATACCTGTGACACAGTTTGCAGCACCCCACAGCAGGCATGGACGTGGGGGGATGCCCCATCACACGCTAAAATGTGAATTTTGGTCTCTTATGCCAATTTGGGAATTCAAATCCCTATTCACATATTTAGGGGGAGGTTCCTACATGCATGGCTCGAAAATCTCAGATTAATAGTTTATATCTTTTTGTAAGCTCTAATTGGGTTGTCATCAATCACCAAAAAGGGGGAGATTGTAAGTGCAATGAAGCCCTAAAGTGGGTTTTGGCGTTGATGACCACCAAATTAGAGGACTAACGAGATCTATTGAGATGACAAGCAGGGAATAGCGAAAGGAGGATGTTATACAAAATGGAGGAGGCCCCAATTACATACGATGGCAGTTACCGACTCAAAGGAAGTTTAAATTCTTTTGTATTTTGAATTTGAGTTTAGGAAACGACGTACTATAAAGGGGGACTCAAGGACAACTGTCCTAGTGTGCAACCAAGTGCTCAATCTTTCACCAGAACATCCTCACACCCTTACCAAAACATCCATCCAAATACTTCCTACTCTTGACTGTTTTGGGGAGGGTGGCAGTGCCGCCCATAACCGACCGTTGGGACCAAGGGGTATTTATACCCATCTGGTCAGCCACAACCAAAAAAAGAGCTTCTCCTTCCTCGATTCAGACCATTACAGAATAGACCTGTGCTCACCTCTCTCTCCTCCATTGTTGCTCCTCAAGCTCCCAAGTGATTTCTTGATTTCCACCATCAAAACTTGAGAGAAAAGGTAGCAAACTTCGATTGGAGAGCAAATCCATTGATTGCCAAAGTCAAAAGAGCATTTGGTTCACGTTTGGCCGGCGGTTCAAGGGTTTGTTACTCTTGGAGCTTGCTCCTAGCCGGCTAGGCATCACCCTTGAGCTAGCCAACCTATGTGGCAGCCTAGGGAGGTTTGTAACCACTCATTGCAGCTAAAAAATCACCCCTCACTTCAAGAGTTCACTCTCTTGATTTGAGAATGAGGGAAAGGCAAGCCTTGGTGGCAAGCCCTAGCCATTTGTGGCCAACCTCAACAACGTGGAGTAGGCAAGGCTTGGTGGCGAGCTGAACCACGGGATAAATCACCGTGTGCTGTTTACTTTCTTGCAATTCATATTTGTGTTGAGGCCCATTCTAGGGTTTGCGGTCGATCTAGTTGGTTATACCTTTTCTACTCTATTTAGTTATTGATCTATGATATATAACCCTGCAGGGAGCCAAGAAATTTGTCCGATCTATTTTTGGTTGGACGAAATTTGAATTGTTTCACTGTCTCTTTGCTAAGTGCGGTAGTGCCGCCCTCCAGGTGCGGCAGTGCTGCCCTCTGGTCTGACAGTTTTTTGAGTTGAGTTTTTGCAAGCCTATTCACCCTCCCTCTAGGCTTACCAGAGATCCTACAAGTCGATATCACAAGTCATACATCAAATACCTGTCTTAAAGAGTACAATTGAAAGGTTTACTCATTATTACATCGCCACTTGGCGGAATCACTCAGAGCACATAGCATCTAGAGCAGCATCAGGAGGCACTTTAGCAGGTGTAGACTCCATCTCCTCAGGCAAACTTGAGTGTAGGACAAGACCCTCTAATCCTCCCATCCATCGCCCTGGTAGTCGTACTCGGGCTCGTCACCTGCTAAACAATTATTAGTACGATTTGTACTGGCCACTGGCTCCCACCCTATGCTTTGCGTTTGCTTTGTGGTAGGTGGTATGCAGGGTTATATATCATAGATCAATAACTAAATAGAGTAGAAAAGGTATAACCAACTAGATCGACCGCAAACCCTAGAATGGGCCTCAACACAAATATGAATTGCAAGAAAGTAAACAGCACACGGTGATTTATCCCGTGGTTCAGCTCGCCACCAAGCCTTGCCTACTCCACGTTGTTGAGGTTGGCCACAAATGGCTAGGGCTTGCCACCAAGGCTTGCCTTTCCCTCATTCTCAAATCAAGAGAGTGAACTCTTGAAGTGAGGGGTGATTTTTTAGCTGCAATGAGTGGTTACAAACCTCCCTAGGCTGCCACATAGGTTGGCTAGCTCAAGGGTGATGCCTAGCCGGCTAGGAGCAAGCTCCAAGAGTAACAAACCCTTGAACCGCCGGCCAAACGTGAACCAAATGCTCTTTTGACTTTGGCAATCAATGGATTTGCTCTCCAATCGAAGTTTGCTACCTTTTCTCTCAAGTTTTGATGGTGGAAATCAAGAAATCACTTGGGAGCTTGAGGAGCAACAATGGAGGAGAGAGAGGTGAGCACAGGTCTATTCTGTAATGGTCTGAATCGAGGAAGGAGAAGCTCTTTTTTTGGTTGTGGCTGACCAGATGGGTATAAATACCCCTTGGTCCCAACGGTCGGTTATGGGCGGCACTGCCACCCTCCCCAAAACAGTCAAGAGTAGGAAGTATTTGGATGGATGTTTTGGTAAGGGTGTGAGGATGTTCTGGTGAAAGATTGAGCACTTGGTTGCACACTAGGACAGTTGTCCTTGAGTCCCCCTTTATAGTACGTCGTTTCCTAAACTCAAATTCAAAATACAAAAGAATTTAAACTTCCTTTGAGTCGGTAACTGCCATCGTATGTAATTGGGGCCTCCTCCATTTTGTATAACATCCTCCTTTCGCTATTCCCTGCTTGTCATCTCAATAGATCTCGTTAGTCCTCTAATTTGGTGGTCATCAACGCCAAAACCCACTTTAGGGCTTCATTGCACTTACAATCTCCCCCTTTTTGGTGATTGATGACAACCCAATTAGAGCTTACAAAAAGATATAAACTATTAATCTGAGATTTTCGAGCCATGCATGTAGGAACCTCCCCCTAAATATGTGAATAGGGATTTGAATTCCCAAATTGGCATAAGAGACCAAAATTCACATTTTAGCGTGTGATGGGGCATCCCCCCACGTCCATGCCTGCTGTGGGGTGCTGCAAACTGTGTCACAGGTATAAATGTGATGCATATGACAGTTTATGCACAACAAGCTTTGACTGTTGTGGCAGAGGGCGGCACTGCCGTACCCAGAGGGCGGCACTGCCGCACTCCCCTCAACAGTCAGAGCACATAACAGGTTATCACAGCAGAACACAGGTAAAAAAATAGAACATCTAACACAAATATGACAAGCTAAGTCACACACCAAGATACATGTCCATATCCGATACAAATAGAGTCAAATAGGTAGCATTATTACATAAAATAGAGTTTTGAGCGACTCTCAAACTCACAACCTAACGAAGACTAATCTCAAGGATAGGACATGAAGATCTGTAGCAAAGCGTCGAAATCATCGAAAAGGAATTGACCCCTCTAATTTTCTCCCCCTTTGGCATCAAGTACCAAAAAGAGAAGAGAAAAGAAAAGAAGCCAATTCACTCCTCGTCTGAGTCGGACGAAACGACAGCACGACCTGCTCGGTGAGTGGTAGAAGTAAAGCGTGTCGAGCGCGTAGAGCGTCGCGGTGGAACTGCAGTAGTAGAAGGACCCACACTAGTCTGCTTCTGACTCCTGTAGAAGCTGTGTAAGGTCTCCTGAAGATCTGGATCATCATAACTACCAAACAGCTGCTGCTCCTCTGACTCACTAGTGTCACCTTGATCATCACCATTATCATCATCTGTGTCTGAAAGACTGGGCAAATTGTAGACCGGTGGAGGTGGTACAGGTGGAAGAGTGGGCAGGTGCTGTCCTCTAAGCTCTCTCTGCTCACGCTGAGTATCATAAGCCCTCTCAGCTGCATATGAGCACTTCCCAAAGATGGCCTTTATCCATGAACCAATCTTCCTCTTCCAAGATCCACTCCTCCTAGACCTAGAGCGGGACCCCTCAGGTAAATCCTCATGAGCAAATGAGGGGCCTCCCATGGTCTGTCGAGCTGCTGTAGGTCGGGTCTTCTCAATCTTGTAGACGGTGTGAATCCCGTCCTTAGGAAATCTTAAGCCAGTAACCCTCTCGATCATGAACATGAGATAGGGGGCATAGGGCAACCCCCTTCTCCCATCCTCCATAGCAAAGCTCAACTCGACCCAAATAAAACAGGGAACATTGAACTTCTCACCTCCTGGAGCGAAGCGAGCGAGCAAGTTCCTCACATATCCATTAATGTCAGAAGCTGCTCCATCCTTAGGGTTGAGAGTGTTCCTGATTAAGTTGCTCATCACATAATAGAAACTCTCAAGTCCACTCCTCTTGCCCTCTGCAATCTGAGGGCCCCTCCACATGAATTTGATGTCACTGATCTCAGCACATATCTCATCATGTATGCAAGTGTAAGTCCTGTGCTGGTGACCAAAACCAAGGATCTGACTGAAGGTGACAAAGTCAACACGGTAGACCGTCTGTCATCCAGTGAATCTCATCAGTGTCCTTGTTCCAGAAATATGTGGCATGGAACTGAGCTAAGATCTCCTCATTCCAATCATATCGGAAAGCCATTATGTCAGGAAGCTCAAACTTGTCACAAGTCCTGATAGCAGCATTAAACTCAGGCTCTTCCTTTTCCTGTATTTCATTGAAGTCAATGTACTGCATCTTCACAATCTTGGACTTCCTTGCACCAAGAATGGAAGTGGCATAGAAGTTGCAATGAAAAACATTCCAAAACCTGTAATCAATCCCCATGACCTTTCTAGTGGCATAGGGATTCATTTCCCTGGCCTCCTCAGTGCCTTTCCAACTCTTGGAGTACTCAATCACTGGATGAGCCACTATGTCGTGAGGAGCTCTCAACTCAAACACATCATGACTGACCCTCATATAGCTATCGTCAAACTCTGTATTGTGCAGAGGGGTGCCAGGAGAGCCACCAGGAATAGTGTGCCCAAACTACTGAAGCATCTCTTGCTCTTCAATGTATTGCCAATGAGCTTCCTTGTCACTTGCTCGAGGAGCAGCACTACTGCTGCCAGCTGCCCTCCCCCTGCCTCTGCGGGCCAACTGCTTGGTCAACATCTTCCTCTTTCCTCTTCCATCATCTCCTTCTAGCTCCATCTATGCAAAGTCAGAAGACTAGATAAGAAACTGTATACTGAAGATTTGAGAGAGGTTGCAAGTAGGATTTATCAACAAAAAGAACTTCGAGAAGGATTGTGAGAGCCTGCTGTCCAGAGACAGGGCGGCACTGCCGCCCTCAGTGGCTCTGCCCAATCCAATCCGAATTTCTTCATGTTGCTAGATCCTGCTTCCAACAACTCCTGTTCTTCAGCACAATCTCAGAATCACAGTCTATAAACGAATATGATGATTAAGCCATGGATTTGAAAGGATTTTTGCATGACTAAATTGAAATAATGAGTTGGTGATTGAGATCAATCCATGTGGGGTTTCTTCAATTGAGAAGAGCTGCAATGACATCCTGCAGTTGTCGGGGGCGGCACTGCCTCCCCCTAGCCGCGGCACTACCGCGGGGCACCTCCTCTCAATCGATGAAACACCAAATCGATTCAAATCAGCCATCAAAACAACTCCCCATTCCATCATACAGGCCTTAGAAACAGAAATCCATGACTAGAAACATCACATTGCATAGATCGGGAAGGATTAGGTTTTCACCTTGCTTCAAAACGTGGATTGGAGAGGGAAGAAAAGCAGGGGCCTGAGGAAGGGACCCTTCCCGGCCACAGGCGTCGCTGGAGAGAGGGCCTGGGACCAAGCGGCACTGCTGACCTTGGGGGCGGCGGCACCGGCGACTCACGAGTAAGAAAAGAGAGAGAGCGGGGCATCGGGCGCGACTGGGGGCGAACCAGAAAGAAAGAACGGTCGGGCTTGGAAGAAAAAGGAGAGGAAAGGGGCCCCACCTGGCTGGCCAAAGCTGGCCGAATGTCGCTTGAAATTCAAAGGGCGGCACTCCCGGTCATATAGGGCGGCACTGCCGCCCTGCCCAAGTTGGCAGGGGTTGGCTACTAACTATGTGATTCGCTTTGTCTCAGATATGGACACATATCCTCTATGTGTCATGACCAGAGACACAACAACAATACAAACCATGGTCATGCTACATAGATCAAGCTTTATAAATCATTTTGAAGCACTAAAATAAAGTTTTCACAAAATTTTTGCCTATGTTTCTAGTTGATCAATCATTGGTGTGCTAAATTTCAAACCACGTTATGAGAATCAAGTATATTTAGCTCACTACACAAAGCACAAAACCTTGACTCATCGAGAGGTTTAGTGAAGATATCAGCTAGTTGTTTTTCAGTGCTCACATGGCGAATTTCGATATCTCCTTTGGTTTCGTGGTCTCTCAAGAAATGATGTCCGATGTCTATGTGTTTGGTTCTTGAGTGGCTTACGGGATTGTTTGCTAGCTTTATGGCACTTTCATTATCACACAAGAGTGGGATTTTGGTGAATTGACATCCGAAATCTCGAAGGGTTTGCCTCATCCAAAGTAGTTGGCACAACATGCACCAACTGCAACATACTCGACCTCGGCGGTGGAAAGGGCTACACAATTTTGCTTCTTAGAACTCCAAGACACTAGCGACCATCCAAGGAATTGACATGTCCCTGAAGTGCCTTTTCTATCTACTTTGCAATTGGCATAATCGGAGTCTGAATAGCAGGTAGATTGAACTTGGAGCCCTTGGGATACCACAAGCCAAGGTTAGGAGTGTGTACTAAATATGTCAAGATTCTCTTAACGGCCGTCAATGGCACTCTTTCGGGTGAGCTTGAAATCTAGCACACATGCACATAGTAAGCATAATATCGGGCCTAGATGCGCACAAACAAAGTAGAGAGCCGATCATGGAACTATATACCTTGGTATCCATGGCTTTCCTTCCTCGTTGAGATCAAGATGTCCATTGGTTGGCATGGGAGTTTTTGATAGGCTTGGCATTTACCGTGTCAAACTTCTTTAGCATATCGTGGGTGTACTTGTTTGACTTATGAAAGTCCCTTCCTTCAATTGCTTGATTTGAAATCCAAGAAAGAACTTTAGCTCACCCATCATGGACATCTCAAATCTTTTGGTCATAGTTCTACTAAATTCCTCACAATACACATGATTAGTACTACAAAATATTATGTCATCGACATATTTTGGCACACAAATATATCATTATCAACTTTGCGAGTAAAGAGAGTAGGATCAGCTCTGCCTATTTCAAAGCCTTGTTTGAGCAAGAATTCCTTAAGGCATTCATACCATGCTCTTGGTGTTTTCTTAAGCCCATAGAGTGCCTTTTGGACTTTGTAGACGTGGTTGGGGAACTTGGGATCTTCAAAACCCGGTGGCTGCTCCACATACACCAACTCTTGTATTGGGCCATTGAGGAATGCACTCTTGACATCCATTTGGTACAACTTGAAGTCATGATGGGTAGCAAAGGCTAGAAGCATTCGGATTGCTTCAAGTCTTGCCACCGGTGCATATGTTTCTTCAAAGTCCAAGCCCTCTACTTGAGTGAAGCCTTGGGCCACCAATCTTGCCTTGTTCCTTGTCACCACGCCATTCTCATCTTGTTTGTTGCGAAAGACCCACTTGGTACCTATCACATTTGTGTTTGGTCTTTCCACCAAGGTCCACACTTGATTTCTTTCTAAGTTGTTGAGCTCTTCTTGCATAGCCATGACCCAATCCGGATCTCCAAGTGCTTGTTCTACCTTAAGAGGTTCCAAAGAGGAAACAAATGAGTAAAATGGCAAAAGTTTGCTAAATATGAACGAGTTGTTACCCCCTTTCGAAGACTCCAAGGATATTATCAACGGGGTGATCCGTTGTATAGTTTGTCATAGCTTGGATGCTCAACTCCTCCTTGTTCTTCTTCAGGACCTTCAAACTTCTTGTTCAAATATGGGCCAAGGTTCAGCCCTAGCAGTGAAGTGGAATTAGCTGCTACTGACATAGGAGGGCGGCACTGTCGCCCTTATGTGCGGCACTGCCACCCTGCTGATTTCCAGCAAGTGTGTGTTGCATTGGTCATCGAGTACGTTAGCGAAAATTGGTGCAGCAACAGCCTAAGGATCCTCTTCTTCAGTGGCTGGATCTTCTTGTGGCCTAATATCGCCAATAGCCAGTTGCTTGATGACCTCGCAAGGTGGATCCTCCTTTCCTATAACACTTGAATCAACTTGCTCCACTTGAGAGCCATTAGATTCATCAAATGTTACATCCACCGTGACTTCAACTCTACCCAAAGTTTTGTTGAAGACCCGATAGGCATGCTCATTCGATCCATAACCAAGAAGAATGCCTTCATCAACTTTAGGTGCGAACTTAGAGGTTTTGGGTCTTTTGTTAAGTATGAAACACTTGCACCCAAACACTCTAAAGTATGACACCTTAGGTTTGTTACGGTTAAGAGCTCATATGAATTCTTCTTGAGTTTCTTGTGTAAGTAGAGACGGTTGATGGCATGGCAAGCGGTATTTACGGCTTCACACCAAAATAGATCCGAAGTCTTGTACTCATCTAACATTGTCCTTGCCATGTCAATGAGTGTCTGATTCTTCCTCTCTACTACACCATTTTGTTGAGGGGTGTATGGAGTTGAAAACTCATGCTTGATGCCCTCTTCATCAAGAAACTCTACAACTAGAGTGTTCTTGAATTCGGTCCCCATTGTCACTTCTCATCTTCTTGATAGGGAGACCGAACTCCTTTTGTGCCCTTCTCACAAATATTTTTACTTTCTCTTATACCTGGGACTTATCATAAACAAGGAACACCCAAGTGAAACGGGAATAATCATCAACAATTACTAATCCATATTTGTTACCCCCCGATGCTAATGTAGGCAACTGGTCCAAAGAGATCCATATGAATCAACTCCAAAGGTTGTGTGGTGGTCATGATGCTTTTGGTGGGTGAGGTACACCTACTTGCTTTCCGGCTTGGCAATCGCTGCAAATCCTATCTTTCTTAAATTGAACATCGGTTAGTCTAAGGATGTGGTTGTCCTGTAAGAGTTTGGCCAAGTTCTTCATCCTAACATGGCTAGTCGGCGGTGCCATAGCAACCCATGCTAGATTTTGCCACTAAACAAGTCTCAAGCTTAGCCCTACTTTTGTTGAAATCAACTAAGTAAAGCTTGTTCTTTAGGCGACCCGTAAAGACAATAGAGGAATCCTCCCTCTTGGAGACTTCCACACCCTTATCTGTGAAGAGACAATTGTAGCCCATCTCACATAATTGAGAAACGGACAACAAATTGTACTTCAAGTAATCAACATGTAAGACATTTGTAATCGAATTTTCAAGAGTTATAGCAACTTTACCAAGACCAATCACTTCCCCCTTTGAATTGTCACCAAAGATGATATTCTCATTTGAATTTGATGTTGGGGAATATGATGAGAACATACTCTTCTCTCCGGTCATATGATTTGTATAGCCGCTATCAAGCACCCTACTTGACCCACCGGAGGAGTATGCCAGCAAAACAAGTTTAGTTCCTTGATTTAGGTCCTCAAATGTTTTTGGGGCCCTTGCATGTTAGTCACAAGAAACTTAGGAACCCAAAATGGAAGTGTTAAGATAAACATTTCTATCATTTCCAACATATTTGGCAATCACTTCTCCCTTGCTATTGTTCTTCAACACAAAGCAAGAACTCAAACTTTGTCGAGGTGCATGGGCCTTCGGTTGATAAGAATACTTGTTCGGGGTGGCCCAGATCGGATTCTTTGGTTTCTGGGACTCTTGCTTTGGCTGGTAACCTGCTTCTTGGGCTTGTCATGAGCAGAGACAGAGGAGGTAGCCTCCCTTTTCTGTAGGTGGGGGGCGGCACTGCCACCCTTAGGTGGCTGTGCTGCTCGGGGCTGCTTCTGTGTCGCCATCTGTGCAGGCTGACCTGTACCTACCCTGCCCTTGCTCATGAACTGGACACACTCATATCCATTTATTACCTTTCTTCCATTGGTTTTGCCTCCCTTTGTGTGCCCAAGCCCATCTTTGATGCGAGGATGTCTCCCATTCTTGTATTGTGGCTTGTTTGGTTGATCCTCTTTGCCACTTACTTGTTTCTTGTTGTTCATGCTTCTTTTACCTATCACATCATTTAGCCTTGCAATTTCCTTTCTCATTGCCTCCATATTAGCAAGGTTAGTTAATAGACATTCAAATCAAGATTATAGCATTTCCACAACCTTGGCTAGTGGAGGGAGTAGAGGTGTCCTTCACATTAGAGGGCTGTGGGGTGCTCTCCAAAGAAGATTATATTGCTTCTCAAGTTCTTTGTGCTTTCCATCTAAGACACAATACTTTTTATTGAAAGCAACATTTGCCTTCTTAGTGAGAGCATGGTCTTTTTGCTCTTTGTCCAAAGCCTTGTGCAAGGAGGCCACCTCACTTCTCTCTAACGCAAAAGCTTCCTTGTTAGCAACATACATCTTCTCAAGTTCAAGAAGCTCATCATCTTTTGCTTCTAACTCGGTTTGGACACTCTCTAAATCCTCCTAATGACATCTCTAGTAGTGATCTTAGTGATAGCTCTGGTGATGATGAATCAAGTGATGAGAGATTGATAATATAACTAAAAATTTGGATCCTAAGACCAAACTCTTTATCTCTAAGCTAATGGAGGATTTAGAGAGTGTCCAAACAGAGTTAGAAGCAAAAGATGATGAGCTTCTTGAACTTGAGAAGATGTATGTTGCTAACAAGGAAGCTTTTGCGTTAGAGAGAAGTGAGGTGGCCTCCTTGCACAAGGCTTTGGACAAAGAGCAAAAAGACCATGCTCTCACTAAGAAGGCAAATGTTGCTTTCAATAAAAAGTATTGTGTCTTAGATGGAAAGCACAAAGAACTTGAGAAGCAATATAATCTTCTTTGGGAGAGCACCCCACAGCCCTCTAATGTGAAGGACACCTCTACTCCCTCCACTAGCCAAGGTTGTGGAAATGCTATAATCTTGATTTGAATGTCTATTAACTAACCTTGCTAATATGGAGGCAATGAGAAAGGAAATTGCAAGGCTAAATGATGTGATAGGTAAAAGAAGCATGAACAACAAGAACAAGTAAGTGGCAAAGAGGATCAACCAAACAAGCCACAATACAAGAATGGGAGACATCCTCGCATCAAAGATGGGCTTGGGCACACAAAGGGAGGCAAAACCAATGGAAGAAAGGTAATAAATGGATATGAGTGTGTCCAGTTCATGAGCAAGGGCAGGGTAGGTACAGGGTCAGCCTGCACAGATGGCGACACAGAAGCAGCCCCGAGCAGCACAGCCACCTAAGGGTGGCAGTGCCGCCCCCACAGAAAAGGGAAGGCTACCTCCTCTGTCTCTGCTCATGACAAGCCCAAGAAGCAGGTGTACCAGCCAAAGCAAGAGTCCCAGAAACCCAAAAGAATAATCCGATCTGGGCCACCCCGAACAAGTATTCTTATCAACCGAAGGCCCATGCACCTCGACAAAGTTTGAGTTCTTGCTTTGTGTTGAAGAACAATAGCAAGGGAGAAGTGATTGCCAAATATGTTGGAAATGATAGAAATGTTTATCTTAACACTTCCATTTTGGGTTCCTAAGTTTCTTGTGACTAACATGCAAGGCCCCAAAAACATTTGAGGACCTAAATCAAGGAACTAAACTTGTTTTGCTGGCATACTCCTCCGGTGGGTCAAGTAGGGTGCTTGATAGCGGCTATACAAATCATATGACCGGAGAGAAGAGTATGTTCTCATCATATTCCCCAACATCAAATTCAAATGAGAATATCATCTTTGGTGACAATTCAAAGGGGGAAGTGATTGGTCTTGGTAAAGTTGCTATAACTCTTGAAAATTCGATTACAAATGTCTTACATGTTGATTACTTGAAGTACAATTTGTTGTCCGTTTCTCAATTATGTGAGATGGGCTACAATTGTCTCTTCACAGATAAGGGTGTGGAAGTCTCCAAGAGGGAGGATTCCTCTATTGTCTTTACGGGTCGCCTAAAGAACAAGCTTTACTTAGTTGATTTCAACAAAAGTAGGGCTAAGCTTGAGACTTGTTTAGTGGCAAAATCCTAGCATGGGTTGGCTATGGCACCGCCGACTAGCCCATGTTAGGATGAAGAACTTGGCCAAACTCTTACAGGACAACCACATCCTTAGACTAACCGATGTTCAATTTAAGAAAGATAGGATTTGCAGCGATTGCCAAGCCGGAAAAAGCAAGTAGGTGTACCTCACCCACCAAAAGCATCATGACCACCACACAACCTTTGGAGTTGATTCATATGGATCTCTTTGGACCAGTTGCCTACATTAGCATCGGGGGTAACAAATATGGATTAGTAATTGTTGATGATTATTCCGTTTCACTTGGGTGTTCCTTGTTTATGATAAGTCCCAGGTATAAGAGAAAGTAAAAATATTTGTGAGAAGGGCACAAAGGAGTTCGTCTCCCTATCAAGAAGATGAGAAGTGACAATGGGACGAATTCAAGAACACTCTAGTTGTAGAGTTTCTTGATGAAGAGGGCATCAAGCATGAGTTTTCAACTCCATACACCCCTCAACAAAATGGTGTAGTAGAGAGGAAGAATCAGACACTCATTGACATGGCAAGGACAATGTTAGATGAGTACAAGACTTCGGATCTATTTTGGTGTGAAGCCGTAAATACCGCTTGCCATGCCATCAACCGTCTCTACTTACACAAGAAACTCAAGAAGAATTCATATGAGCTCTTAACCGGTAACAAACCTAAGGTGTCATACTTTAGAGTGTTTGGTGCAAGTGTTTCATACTTAACAAAAGACCCAAAACCTCTAAGTTCGCACCTAAAGTTGATGAAGGCATTCTTCTTGGTTATGGATCGAATGAGCATGCCTATCGGGTCTTCAACAAAACTTTGGGTAGAGTTGAAGTCACGGTGGATGTAACATTTGATGAATCTAATGGCTCTCAAGTGGAGCAAGTTGATTCAAGTGTTATAGGAAAGGAGGATCCACCTTGCGAGGTCATCAAGCAACTGGCTATTGGCGATATTAGGCCACAAGAAGATCCAGCCACTGAAGAAGAGGATCCTTAGGCTGTTGCTGCACCAATTTTCGCTAACGTACTCGATGACCAAATGCAACACACACTTGCTGGAAATCAGCAGGGTGGCAGTGCCGCACATAAGGGCGACAGTGCCGCCCCTCCTATGTCAGTAGCAGCTAATTCCACTTCACTGCTAGGGCTGAACCTTGGGCCCATATTTGAACAAGAAGTTTGAAGGTCCTGAAGAAGAACAAGGAGGAGTTGAGCATCCAAGGCTATGACAAACTATACAACGGGATCACCCCGTTGATAATATCCTTGGGAGTCTTCGAAAGGGGGTAACAACTCGTTCATATTTAGCAAACTTTTGCCAATTTTACTCATTTGTTTCCTCTTTGGAACCTCTTAAGGTAGATTGAACTTGGAGCCCTTGGGATACCACAAGCCAAGGTTAGGAGTGTGTACTAAATATGTCAAGATTCTCTTAACGGCCGTCAAATGGCACTCTTTCGGGTGAGCTTGAAATCTAGCACACATGCACATAGTAAGCATAATATCGGGCCTAGATGCGCACAAACAAAGTAGAGAGCCGATCATGGAACTATATACCTTGGTATCCATGGCTTTCCCTTCCTCGTTGAGATCAAGATGTCCATTGGTTGGCATGGGAGTTTTGATAGGCTTGGCATTTACCGTGTCAAACTTCTTTAGCATATCGTGGGTGTACTTGGTTTGACTTATGAAAGTCCCTTCCTTCAATTGCTTGATTTGAAATCCAAGAAAGAACTTTAGCTCACCCATCATGGACATCTCAAATCTTTTGGTCATAGTTCTACTAAATTCCTCACAATACACATGATTAGTACTACAAAATATTATGTCATCGACATATTTTGGCACACAAATATATCATTATCAACTTTGCGAGTAAAGAGAGTAGGATCAGCTCTGCTATTTCAAAGCCTTGTTTGAGCAAGAATTCCTTAAGGCATTCATACCATGCTCTTGGTGTTTTCTTAAGCCCATAGAGTGCCTTTTGGACTTTGTAGACGTGGTTGGGGAACTTGGGATCTTCAAAACCCGGTGGCTGCTCCACATACACCAACTCTTGTATTGGGCCATTGAGGAATGCACTCTTGACATCCATTTGGTACAACTTGAAGTCATGATGGGTAGCAAAGGCTAGAAGCATTCGGATTGCTTCAAGTCTTGCCACCGGTGCATATGTTTCTTCAAAGTCCAAGCCCTCTACTTGAGTGAAGCCTTGGGCCACCAATCTTGCCTTGTTCCTTGTCACCACGCCATTCTCATCTTGTTTGTTGCGAAAGACCCACTTGGTACCTATCACATTTGTGTTTGGTCTTTCCACCAAGGTCCACACTTGATTTCTTTCTAAGTTGTTGAGCTCTTCTTGCATAGCCATGACCCAATCCGGATCTCCAAGTGCTTGTTCTACCTTAAGAGGTTCCAAAGAGGAAACAAATGAGTAAAATTGGCAAAAGTTTGCTAAATATGAACGAGTTGTTACCCCCTTTCGAAGACTCCCAAGGATATTATCAACGGGGTGATCCCGTTGTATAGTTTGTCATAGCCTTGGATGCTCAACTCCTCCTTGTTCTTCTTCAGGACCTTCAAACTTCTTGTTCAAATATGGGCCCAAGGTTCAGCCCTAGCAGTGAAGTGGAATTAGCTGCTACTGACATAGGAGGGGCGGCACTGTCGCCCTTATGTGCGGCACTGCCACCCTGCTGATTTCCAGCAAGTGTGTGTTGCATTTGGTCATCGAGTACGTTAGCGAAAATTGGTGCAGCAACAGCCTAAGGATCCTCTTCTTCAGTGGCTGGATCTTCTTGTGGCCTAATATCGCCAATAGCCAGTTGCTTGATGACCTCGCAAGGTGGATCCTCCTTTCCTATAACACTTGAATCAACTTGCTCCACTTGAGAGCCATTAGATTCATCAAATGTTACATCCACCGTGACTTCAACTCTACCCAAAGTTTTGTTGAAGACCCGATAGGCATGCTCATTCGATCCATAACCAAGAAGAATGCCTTCATCAACTTTAGGTGCGAACTTAGAGGTTTTGGGTCTTTTGTTAAGTATGAAACACTTGCACCCAAACACTCTAAAGTATGACACCTTAGGTTTGTTACCGGTTAAGAGCTCATATGAATTCTTCTTGAGTTTCTTGTGTAAGTAGAGACGGTTGATGGCATGGCAAGCGGTATTTACGGCTTCACACCAAAATAGATCCGAAGTCTTGTACTCATCTAACATTGTCCTTGCCATGTCAATGAGTGTCTGATTCTTCCTCTCTACTACACCATTTTGTTGAGGGGTGTATGGAGTTGAAAACTCATGCTTGATGCCCTCTTCATCAAGAAACTCTACAACTAGAGTGTTCTTGAATTCGGTCCCATTGTCACTTCTCATCTTCTTGATAGGGAGACCGAACTCCTTTTGTGCCCTTCTCACAAATATTTTTACTTTCTCTTATACCTGGGACTTATCATAAACAAGGAACACCCAAGTGAAACGGGAATAATCATCAACAATTACTAATCCATATTTGTTACCCCCGATGCTAATGTAGGCAACTGGTCCAAAGAGATCCATATGAATCAACTCCAAAGGTTGTGTGGTGGTCATGATGCTTTTGGTGGGTGAGGTACACCTACTTGCTTTCCGGCTTGGCAATCGCTGCAAATCCTATCTTTCTTAAATTGAACATCGGTTAGTCTAAGGATGTGGTTGTCCTGTAAGAGTTTGGCCAAGTTCTTCATCCTAACATGGGCTAGTCGGCGGTGCCATAGCCAACCCATGCTAGATTTTGCCACTAAACAAGTCTCAAGCTTAGCCCTACTTTTGTTGAAATCAACTAAGTAAAGCTTGTTCTTTAGGCGACCCGTAAAGACAATAGAGGAATCCTCCCTCTTGGAGACTTCCACACCCTTATCTGTGAAGAGACAATTGTAGCCCATCTCACATAATTGAGAAACGGACAACAAATTGTACTTCAAGTAATCAACATGTAAGACATTTGTAATCGAATTTTCAAGAGTTATAGCAACTTTACCAAGACCAATCACTTCCCCCTTTGAATTGTCACCAAAGATGATATTCTCATTTGAATTTGATGTTGGGGAATATGATGAGAACATACTCTTCTCTCCGGTCATATGATTTGTATAGCCGCTATCAAGCACCCTACTTGACCCACCGGAGGAGTATGCCAGCAAAACAAGTTTAGTTCCTTGATTTAGGTCCTCAAATGTTTTTGGGGCCTTGCATGTTAGTCACAAGAAACTTAGGAACCCAAAATGGAAGTGTTAAGATAAACATTTCTATCATTTCCAACATATTTGGCAATCACTTCTCCCTTGCTATTGTTCTTCAACACAAAGCAAGAACTCAAACTTTGTCGAGGTGCATGGGCCTTCGGTTGATAAGAATACTTGTTCGGGGTGGCCCAGATCGGATTCTTTGGTTTCTGGGACTCTTGCTTTGGCTGGTACACCTGCTTCTTGGGCTTGTCATGAGCAGAGACAGAGGAGGTAGCCTTCCCTTTTCTGTGGGGGCGGCACTGCCACCCTTAGGTGGCTGTGCTGCTCGGGGCTGCTTCTGTGTCGCCATCTGTGCAGGCTGACCTGTACCTACCCTGCCCTTGCTCATGAACTGGACACACTCATATCCATTTATTACCTTTCTTCCATTGGTTTTGCCTCCCTTTGTGTGCCCAAGCCCATCTTTGATGCGAGGATGTCTCCCATTCTTGTATTGTGGCTTGTTTGGTTGATCCTCTTTGCCACTTACTTGTTTCTTGTTGTTCATGCTTCTTTTACCTATCACATCATTTAGCCTTGCAATTTCCTTTCTCATTGCCTCCATATTAGCAAGGTTAGTTAATAGACATTCAAATCAAGATTATAGCATTTCCACAACCTTGGCTAGTGGAGGGAGTAGAGGTGTCCTTCACATTAGAGGGCTGTGGGGTGCTCTCCCAAAGAAGATTATATTGCTTCTCAAGTTCTTTGTGCTTTCCATCTAAGACACAATACTTTTTATTGAAAGCAACATTTGCCTTCTTAGTGAGAGCATGGTCTTTTTGCTCTTTGTCCAAAGCCTTGTGCAAGGAGGCCACCTCACTTCTCTCTAACGCAAAAGCTTCCTTGTTAGCAACATACATCTTCTCAAGTTCAAGAAGCTCATCATCTTTTGCTTCTAACTCGGTTTGGACACTCTCTAAATCCTCCATTAGCTTAGAGATAAAGAGTTTGGTCTTAGGATCCAAATTTTTAGTTATATTATCAATCTCTTCATCACTTGATTCATCATCACCAGAGCTATCACTAAGATCACTACTAGAGATGTCATTAGGAGGAGGAGAAGATTTGATTTTTGATTGTACCTTCTCACCCTTTGCCATGAGACAAATGTGAGGGGAGATGTCATCACCGTCGGACATGTTGTTGAAGAGCCTTGGTGTAGAGGATGTCTTTTGGATAACCACAGTTGCCATGTTCTCATCCTCATCACTTGAGCTCCCTTTAGTTGAGTGCCATTCATGCCCAATATGTGCTTCTCCCACTTGGTTGTGGAAATGCTATAATCTTGATTTGAATGTCTATTAACTAACCTTGCTAATATGGAGGCAATGAGAAAGGAAATTGCAAGGCTAAATGATGTGATAGGTAAAAGAAGCATGAACAACAAGAAACAAGTAAGTGGCAAAGAGGATCAACCAAACAAGCCACAATACAAGAATGGGAGACATCCTCGCATCAAAGATGGGCTTGGGCACACAAAGGGAGGCAAAACCAATGGAAGAAAGGTAATAAATGGATATGAGTGTGTCCAGTTCATGAGCAAGGGCAGGGTAGGTACAGGTCAGCCTGCACAGATGGCGACACAGAAGCAGCCCCGAGCAGCACAGCCACCTAAGGGTGGCAGTGCCGCCCCCACAGAAAAGGGAAGGCTACCTCCTCTGTCTCTGCTCATGACAAGCCCAAGAAGCAGGTGTACCAGCCAAAGCAAGAGTCCCAGAAACCAAAGAATCCGATCTGGGCCACCCCGAACAAGTATTCTTATCAACCGAAGGCCCATGCACCTCGACAAAGTTTGAGTTCTTGCTTTGTGTTGAAGAACAATAGCAAGGGAGAAGTGATTGCCAAATATGTTGGAAATGATAGAAATGTTTATCTTAACACTTCCATTTTGGGTTCCTAAGTTTCTTGTGACTAACATGCAAGGCCCCAAAAACATTTGAGGACCTAAATCAAGGAACTAAACTTGTTTTGCTGGCATACTCCTCCGGTGGGTCAAGTAGGGTGCTTGATAGCGGCTATACAAATCATATGACCGGAGAGAAGAGTATGTTCTCATCATATTCCCCAACATCAAATTCAAATGAGAATATCATCTTTGGTGACAATTCAAAGGGGGAAGTGATTGGTCTTGGTAAAGTTGCTATAACTCTTGAAAATTCGATTACAAATGTCTTACATGTTGATTACTTGAAGTACAATTTGTTGTCCGTTTCTCAATTATGTGAGATGGGCTACAATTGTCTCTTCACAGATAAGGGTGTGGAAGTCTCCAAGAGGGAGGATTCCTCTATTGTCTTTACGGGTCGCCTAAAGAACAAGCTTTACTTAGTTGATTTCAACAAAAGTAGGGCTAAGCTTGAGACTTGTTTAGTGGCAAAATCTAGCATGGGTTGGCTATGGCACCGCCGACTAGCCCATGTTAGGATGAAGAACTTGGCCAAACTCTTACAGGACAACCACATCCTTAGACTAACCGATGTTCAATTTAAGAAAGATAGGATTTGCAGCGATTGCCAAGCCGGAAAGCAAGTAGGTGTACCTCACCCACCAAAAGCATCATGACCACCACACAACCTTTGGAGTTGATTCATATGGATCTCTTTGGACCAGTTGCCTACATTAGCATCGGGGGTAACAAATATGGATTAGTAATTGTTGATGATTATTCCCGTTTCACTTGGGTGTTCCTTGTTTATGATAAGTCCCAGGTATAAGAGAAAGTAAAAATATTTGTGAGAAGGGCACAAAAGGAGTTCGGTCTCCCTATCAAGAAGATGAGAAGTGACAATGGGACCGAATTCAAGAACACTCTAGTTGTAGAGTTTCTTGATGAAGAGGGCATCAAGCATGAGTTTTCAACTCCATACACCCCTCAACAAAATGGTGTAGTAGAGAGGAAGAATCAGACACTCATTGACATGGCAAGGACAATGTTAGATGAGTACAAGACTTCGGATCTATTTTGGTGTGAAGCCGTAAATACCGCTTGCCATGCCATCAACCGTCTCTACTTACACAAGAAACTCAAGAAGAATTCATATGAGCTCTTAACCGGTAACAAACCTAAGGTGTCATACTTTAGAGTGTTTGGGTGCAAGTGTTTCATACTTAACAAAAGACCCAAAACCTCTAAGTTCGCACCTAAAGTTGATGAAGGCATTCTTCTTGGTTATGGATCGAATGAGCATGCCTATCGGGTCTTCAACAAAACTTTGGGTAGAGTTGAAGTCACGGTGGATGTAACATTTGATGAATCTAATGGCTCTCAAGTGGAGCAAGTTGATTCAAGTGTTATAGGAAAGGAGGATCCACCTTGCGAGGTCATCAAGCAACTGGCTATTGGCGATATTAGGCCACAAGAAGATCCAGCCACTGAAGAAGAGGATCCTTAGGCTGTTGCTGCACCAATTTTCGCTAACGTACTCGATGACCAAATGCAACACACACTTGCTGGAAATCAGCAGGGTGGCAGTGCCGCACATAAGGGCGACAGTGCCGCCCCTCCTATGTCAGTAGCAGCTAATTCCACTTCACTGCTAGGGCTGAACCTTGGGCCCATATTTGAACAAGAAGTTTGAAGGTCCTGAAGAAGAACAAGGAGGAGTTGAGCATCCAAGGCTATGACAAACTATACAACGGGATCACCCCGTTGATAATATCCTTGGGAGTCTTCGAAAGGGGGTAACAACTCGTTCATATTTAGCAAACTTTTGCCAATTTTACTCATTTGTTTCCTCTTTGGAACCTCTTAAGGTAGATTGAACTTGGAGCCCTTGGGATACCACAAGCCAAGGTTAGGAGTGTGTACTAAATATGTCAAGATTCTCTTAACGGCCGTCAAATGGCACTCTTTCGGGTGAGCTTGAAATCTAGCACACATGCACATAGTAAGCATAATATCGGGCCTAGATGCGCACAAACAAAGTAGAGAGCCGATCATGGAACTATATACCTTGGTATCCATGGCTTTCCCTTCCTCGTTGAGATCAAGATGTCCATTGGTTGGCATGGGAGTTTTGATAGGCTTGGCATTTACCGTGTCAAACTTCTTTAGCATATCGTGGGTGTACTTGGTTTGACTTATGAAAGTCCCTTCCTTCAATTGCTTGATTTGAAATCCAAGAAAGAACTTTAGCTCACCCATCATGGACATCTCAAATCTTTTGGTCATAGTTCTACTAAATTCCTCACAATACACATGATTAGTACTACAAAATATTATGTCATCGACATATTTTGGCACACAAATATATCATTATCAACTTTGCGAGTAAAGAGAGTAGGATCAGCTCTGCCTATTTCAAAGCCTTGTTTGAGCAAGAATTCCTTAAGGCATTCATACCATGCTCTTGGTGTTTTCTTAAGCCCATAGAGTGCCTTTTGGACTTTGTAGACGTGGTTGGGGAACTTGGGATCTTCAAAACCCGGTGGCTGCTCCACATACACCAACTCTTGTATTGGGCCATTGAGGAATGCACTCTTGACATCCATTTGGTACAACTTGAAGTCATGATGGGTAGCAAAGGCTAGAAGCATTCGGATTGCTTCAAGTCTTGCCACCGGTGCATATGTTTCTTCAAAGTCCAAGCCCTCTACTTGAGTGAAGCCTTGGGCCACCAATCTTGCCTTGTTCCTTGTCACCACGCCATTCTCATCTTGTTTGTTGCGAAAGACCCACTTGGTACCTATCACATTTGTGTTTGGTCTTTCCACCAAGGTCCACACTTGATTTCTTTCTAAGTTGTTGAGCTCTTCTTGCATAGCCATGACCCAATCCGGATCTCCAAGTGCTTGTTCTACCTTAAGAGGTTCCAAAGAGGAAACAAATGAGTAAAATTGGCAAAAGTTTGCTAAATATGAACGAGTTGTTACCCCCTTTCGAAGACTCCCAAGGATATTATCAACGGGGTGATCCCGTTGTATAGTTTGTCATAGCCTTGGATGCTCAACTCCTCCTTGTTCTTCTTCAGGACCTTCAAACTTCTTGTTCAAATATGGGCCCAAGGTTCAGCCC
>JAHUYU010003100.1:0-19750 GCA_030439765.1 Tripidium arundinaceum
TATGAAAAACAGAAAGGAAGAACAGGGGAATATTTGAGTAGAATTTCTTACTGGTTGAGTGCTATGTAGGAGGCCAGATCTTTGGAGATGGCATACAGCTGACCGGTGGCGTGTCGGAAGTATTTGTTTCCCCATTCGCCGAATTTCCAGTATTCCGGCTCGTGGTACCTCACGCCCCTAAAACAAGAACGAACGTTTATACTGCTGTCGCAACAACAGGCAGAGCTAATGGCAGCACAGGGACTTACTTCTGAGCTAGCACTGGGCCGGATTTCATGCAGCCAACGTAAGCTCGAGGCTTGGAGCGATGTCTTGCTAGAGTGTTTCCAAGAGTTGCTGCAGTGTAGCAAAATCTTGTTAGTTGCTTCCCCTACACGAACCAGTTGGTGTCAACATGTGATGCCAGTGGACTTCCAACCGTATCGGTGGTTGGTCTTTTGCATACACAGAATGCGTGATCTGTATCTGTATGGATTATTTGGGGAAACAGGCCGTTCGGGGTAGTTGATGGTCAACTTCAGAGAGTAGGTGCGCCATCAGCTGTCAGAAGCATGTGCTTGTCAACATTGTTTGTGTTAACCATCTTAGTAGCCTGTCATGACATGAGACGTCTGAACTTTCCTTTTGAGGGTACACTTCTGGTATGATTGAATTTGAAGCTGCAAAATGAAGAAACGTTTTACCTTAGAACCGTAGTGGCAAAGACGCATCATGTCATGTGTGTTCAAGCGTAAGAGCAGAGCTGTCAGCTGAAATGGCTTTTTGCCTGACATGCACACCAAACTTGCACTCACTTCAATGTGATGGAACAGAGTAACCCCAGTCACAATTTGTGGTACATTTGAGCTGATTATGCTTGGCAAACTTGTGCAGACTGCGAATGGAAGGCGCAGGCGGGGAACGTGTGCGTCGCGTCCTTCGACTGGAGCTGCAGTGGCATCTGCAAATCCGCTGATCGGATCAAGGAAGTCCATCAGCGCTGCGGTGAGAGTGAGAATGCAATTTGGAATGCAAAGTTTTAAACCCAAGATCGCCCAGCCCAGTTAATTTGCACTCTAATACATGGAAAGCACATACATACGTACGTATACAAAAAACATGGCTCAACAATGTGTGGCACAGAAGGCATATGATGATTCACTCTGCTTTGCAAGTGCAGAACTAGACTGAAGAGCATGAGATTGAGAGCGCAATGTACACTCAAGTGTACATGCATTATGGTAGACAGGACGGGTGTTTTTTTTGGGTGTTTTTGGCTTAGGAATTGGATTATTGTAAGGGGGCTTTTCATTTTTGGTGCTTGAAAAGATCCCAGGTTTTTACTCATAAAGAGAAGCTAGGAGAGGATCATGATGAGGAAGAGAGTGAAAGGAGAGGGAGACAGGGCATCTCCCCCCACCATTCTTGGCAAGATCCTCGTCGCTGTTACTGGTTGATTTCAAATAACACAATAAATTTCTTCTCCATGTTAGTTCATTTCATTTTATATGCACTGAATTCTCAGCGTTTTTTTTGGCAAATTTAATTCTCAGTTACTCTCTCTGTCCTTTATTAAGTGTCATTCGTATCAGTCAAACTTTTTTTACATTTGACTAGGTTTGTAGAAAATATTAGGAACATTTGTAACTCTAAATAAATTTATTACGAAAATAGATTTAATGATCTATCTAATAATACTAATTATATACCATAAATATTAATATGTTCTCAGGAAGCGAGAATGACAGTTAAAACGGGACGGAGAGAGTAACTGAGAATTAAGGAAGCGAGAATGACAGTTAAAACGGGACGGAGAGAGTAACTGAGAATTAAATTTGCCAAAAAAAACGCTGAGAATTCAGTGCATATAAAATGAAATGAACTAACATGGAGAAGAAATTTATTGTGTTATTTGAAATCAACCAGTAACAGCGACGAGGATCTTGCCAAGAATGGTGGGGGGAGATGCCCTGTCTCCCTCTCCTTTCACTCTCTTCCTCATCATGATCCTCTCCTAGCTTCTCTTTATGAGTAAAAACCTGGGATCTTTTCAAGCACCAAAAATGAAAAGCCCCCTTACAATAATCCAATTCCTAAGCCAAAAACACCCAAAAAAAACACCCGTCCTGTCTACCATAATGCATGTACACTTGAGTGTACATTGCGCTCTCAATCTCATGCTCTTCAGTCTAGTTCTGCACTTGCAAAGCAGAGTGAATCATCATATGCCTTCTGTGCCACACATTGTTGAGCCATGTTTTTTGTATACGTACGTATGTATGTGCTTTCCATGTATTAGAGTGCAAATTAACTGGGCTGGGCGATCTTGGGTTTAAAACTTTGCATTCCAAATTGCATTCTCACTCTCACCGCAGCGCTGATGGACTTCCTTGATCCGATCAGCGGATTTGCAGATGCCACTGCAGCTCCAGTCGAAGGACGCGACGCACACGTTCCCCGCCTGCGCCTTCCATTCGCAGTCTGCACAAGTTTGCCAAGCATAATCAGCTCAAATGTACCACAAATTGTGACTGGGGTTACTCTGTTCCATCACATTGAAGTGAGTGCAAGTTTGGTGTGCATGTCAGGCAAAAAGCCATTTCAGCTGACAGCTCTGCTCTTACGCTTGAACACACATGACATGATGCGTCTTTGCCACTACGGTTCTAAGGTAAAACGTTTCTTCATTTTGCAGCTTCAAATTCAATCATACCAGAAGTGTACCCTCAAAAGGAAAGTTCAGACGTCTCATGTCATGACAGGCTACTAAGATGGTTAACACAAACAATGTTGACAAGCACATGCTTCTGACAGCTGATGGCGCACCTACTCTCTGAAGTTGACCATCAACTACCCCGAACGGCCTGTTTCCCCAAATAATCCATACAGATACAGATCACGCATTCTGTGTATGCAAAAGACCAACCACCGATACGGTTGGAAGTCCACTGGCATCACATGTTGACACCAACTGGTTCGTGTAGGGGAAGCAACTAACAAGATTTTGCTACACTGCAGCAACTCTTGGAAACACTCTAGCAAGACATCGCTCCAAGCCTCGAGCTTACGTTGGCTGCATGAAATCCGGCCCAGTGCTAGCTCAGAAGTAAGTCCCTGTGCTGCCATTAGCTCTGCCTGTTGTTGCGACAGCAGTATAAACGTTCGTTCTTGTTTTAGGGGCGTGAGGTACCACGAGCCGGAATACTGGAAATTCGGCGAATGGGGAAACAAATACTTCCGACACGCCACCGGTCAGCTGTATGCCATCTCCAAAGATCTGGCCTCCTACATAGCACTCAACCAGTAAGAAATTCTACTCAAATATTCCCCTGTTCTTCCTTTCTGTTTTTCTTTTACGAATATAAGAGATGCAAGCCAATGACCATGATTGGACGGTGACATTTCAGGCATGTTCTGCACAAATATGCTAATGAGGATGTATCCCTGGGATCCTGGTTCATCGGATTGGACGTCGAACATGTCGATGACCGTCGTCTCTGCTGCGGCACGCCACCAGGTATACCTGGGCTCTATTCGCTTGAGCTTATCAACCAAAATCAGCCCTACTTTTTAGCCATGGAACAGTATTTTTCTCTCACGACAAATCAGTCCTATAAATCAGCCGCAACCGCAATAAGTCCTGCCGAACAGAGCCCATGCTTTCCCATCTGTTTGTTTAGCATACATATTGTCTTGTCTTTAACCGGTGAAAGATTGTGCTGATTTCTTGATAGAGAAGAGATTTAGTATACAATACATAGTTGCTTCCCCTACACGAACCAGTTGGTGTCAACATGTGATGCCAGTGGACTTCCAACCGTATCGGTGGTTGGTCTTTTGCATACACAGAATGCGTGATCTGTATCTGTATGGATTATTTGGGGAAACAGGCCGTTCGGGGTAGTTGATGGTCAACTTCAGAGAGTAGGTGCGCCATCAGCTGTCAGAAGCATGTGCTTGTCAACATTGTTTGTGTTAACCATCTTAGTAGCCTGTCATGACATGAGACGTCTGAACTTTCCTTTTGAGGGTACACTTCTGGTATGATTGAATTTGAAGCTGCAAAATGAAGAAACGTTTTACCTTAGAACCGTAGTGGCAAAGACGCATCATGTCATGTGTGTTCAAGCGTAAGAGCAGAGCTGTCAGCTGAAATGGCTTTTTGCCTGACATGCACACCAAACTTGCACTCACTTCAATGTGATGGAACAGAGTAACCCCAGTCACAATTTGTGGTACATTTGAGCTGATTATGCTTGGCAAACTTGTGCAGACTGCGAATGGAAGGCGCAGGCGGGGAACGTGTGCGTCGCGTCCTTCGACTGGAGCTGCAGTGGCATCTGCAAATCCGCTGATCGGATCAAGGAAGTCCATCAGCGCTGCGGTGAGAGTGAGAATGCAATTTGGAATGCAAAGTTTTAAACCCAAGATCGCCCAGCCCAGTTAATTTGCACTCTAATACATGGAAAGCACATACATACGTACGTATACAAAAAACATGGCTCAACAATGTGTGGCACAGAAGGCATATGATGATTCACTCTGCTTTGCAAGTGCAGAACTAGACTGAAGAGCATGAGATTGAGAGCGCAATGTACACTCAAGTGTACATGCATTATGGTAGACAGGACGGGTGTTTTTTTTGGGTGTTTTTGGCTTAGGAATTGGATTATTGTAAGGGGGCTTTTCATTTTTGGTGCTTGAAAAGATCCCAGGTTTTTACTCATAAAGAGAAGCTAGGAGAGGATCATGATGAGGAAGAGAGTGAAAGGAGAGGGAGACAGGGCATCTCCCCCCACCATTCTTGGCAAGATCCTCGTCGCTGTTACTGGTTGATTTCAAATAACACAATAAATTTCTTCTCCATGTTAGTTCATTTCATTTTATATGCACTGAATTCTCAGCGTTTTTTTTTGGCAAATTTAATTCTCAGTTACTCTCTCCGTCCCGTTTTAACTGTCATTCTCGCTTCCTTAATTCTCAGTTACTCTCTCCGTCCCGTTTTAACTGTCATTCTCGCTTCCTGAGAACATATTAATATTTATGGTATATAATTAGTATTATTAGATAGATCATTAAATCTATTTTCGTAATAAATTTATTTAGAGTTACAAATGTTCCTAATATTTTCTACAAACCTAGTCAAATGTAAAAAAAGTTTGACTGATACGAATGACACTTAATAAAGGACAGAGGTAGAACTTTGTACGCCAAGTTCTGGCATCTTAATAGTTTTTTTCGAGAGCGTGCCTAATCGACACGTATTTCATTAAATAGAAGTAGAAGTTTTAGTACAAGTGAGGTAACGGTAATCCAGGGATTATCACTACGCTCACAGAACAGCAACACCAACAAGAAAAAGTAAGTGAGGGGGAAGGACCCTCCGCCTCAAACCTAACCGACTGGACTTGGCAGAAGGAAAAAAAAAACACCAACGCCAGGTTGCCAACATAGATAAAAAACTATTAAGATGCCAGAACTTGGCGTACAAAGTTCTACCTCTGTCCTTTATTAAGTGTCATTCGTATCAGTCAAACTTTTTTTACATTTGACTAGGTTTGTAGAAAATATTAGGAACATTTGTAACTCTAAATAAATTTATTACGAAAATAGATTTAATGATCTATCTAATAATACTAATTATATACCATAAATATTAATATGTTCTCAGGAAGCGAGAATGACAGTTAAAACGGGACGGAGAGAGTAACTGAGAATTAAGGAAGCGAGAATGACAGTTAAAACGGGACGGAGAGAGTAACTGAGAATTAAATTTGCCAAAAAAAACGCTGAGAATTCAGTGCATATAAAATGAAATGAACTAACATGGAGAAGAAATTTATTGTGTTATTTGAAATCAACCAGTAACAGCGACGAGGATCTTGCCAAGAATGGTGGGGGGAGATGCCCTGTCTCCCTCTCCTTTCACTCTCTTCCTCATCATGATCCTCTCCTAGCTTCTCTTTATGAGTAAAAACCTGGGATCTTTTCAAGCACCAAAAATGAAAAGCCCCCTTACAATAATCCAATTCCTAAGCCAAAAACACCCAAAAAAAACACCCGTCCTGTCTACCATAATGCATGTACACTTGAGTGTACATTGCGCTCTCAATCTCATGCTCTTCAGTCTAGTTCTGCACTTGCAAAGCAGAGTGAATCATCATATGCCTTCTGTGCCACACATTGTTGAGCCATGTTTTTTGTATACGTACGTATGTATGTGCTTTCCATGTATTAGAGTGCAAATTAACTGGGCTGGGCGATCTTGGGTTTAAAACTTTGCATTCCAAATTGCATTCTCACTCTCACCGCAGCGCTGATGGACTTCCTTGATCCGATCAGCGGATTTGCAGATGCCACTGCAGCTCCAGTCGAAGGACGCGACGCACACGTTCCCCGCCTGCGCCTTCCATTCGCAGTCTGCACAAGTTTGCCAAGCATAATCAGCTCAAATGTACCACAAATTGTGACTGGGGTTACTCTGTTCCATCACATTGAAGTGAGTGCAAGTTTGGTGTGCATGTCAGGCAAAAAGCCATTTCAGCTGACAGCTCTGCTCTTACGCTTGAACACACATGACATGATGCGTCTTTGCCACTACGGTTCTAAGGTAAAACGTTTCTTCATTTTGCAGCTTCAAATTCAATCATACCAGAAGTGTACCCTCAAAAGGAAAGTTCAGACGTCTCATGTCATGACAGGCTACTAAGATGGTTAACACAAACAATGTTGACAAGCACATGCTTCTGACAGCTGATGGCGCACCTACTCTCTGAAGTTGACCATCAACTACCCCGAACGGCCTGTTTCCCCAAATAATCCATACAGATACAGATCACGCATTCTGTGTATGCAAAAGACCAACCACCGATACGGTTGGAAGTCCACTGGCATCACATGTTGACACCAACTGGTTCGTGTAGGGGAAGCAACTATGTATTGTATACTAAATCTCTTCTCTATCAAGAAATCAGCACAATCTTTCACCGGTTAAAGACAAGACAATATGTATGCTAAACAAACAGATGGGAAAGCATGGGCTCTGTTCGGCAGGACTTATTGCGGTTGCGGCTGATTTATAGGACTGATTTGTCGTGAGGAAAAGAAGGGCATTTTTCTTCTTCTTCATGTAGTTATGAGCACAGTGCCATTTTCTTGAAATGTACTCGTAGGTAGGTAGTAACTGAAAGAGTTGACAGTTCTACGTTGTCCGACAATGACTTACTGCTGCTAAATCACAAACTGTTGTTTTCTCATACACGTAGTGCGACTCCTGGCGGTATACTTGATCGAGCAATTGATGCAGAGGACAGGAAACATGAGGACTTCATGAGGCTGGTAAATTTCCGTTGGATTCAGTAGGATGTCAGCTGTCTGTGTGTATACTGTATACCCACGTGCTAAACTGAAGTATCCTTGGTTTCCAATCATTCAGGACCATGTTGAAGGGTACCTGGAACTGGCAGCAAAGACCAAAGCGTACTTCGTCGCAGCTGTGTCCATGTGGGATGCAGAGTACTACATCAAGGTCGACGACGATGTACATGTAAACATAGGTGTGTGTGTGCAAAACAATACCCTCTGATGATCAGAGTCTGATCTCACTCTGAAGTGCAGTAGCAGTTTCATGTTCGTGTCTCGGTAAACAGTAAATAAACTAACAAGATTTTGCTACACTGCAGCAACTCTTGGAAACACTCTAGCAAGACATCGCTCCAAGCCTCGAGCTTACGTTGGCTGCATGAAATCCGGCCCAGTGCTAGCTCAGAAGTAAGTCCCTGTGCTGCCATTAGCTCTGCCTGTTGTTGCGACAGCAGTATAAACGTTCGTTCTTGTTTTAGGGGCGTGAGGTACCACGAGCCGGAATACTGGAAATTCGGCGAATGGGGAAACAAATACTTCCGACACGCCACCGGTCAGCTGTATGCCATCTCCAAAGATCTGGCCTCCTACATAGCACTCAACCAGTAAGAAATTCTACTCAAATATTCCCCTGTTCTTCCTTTCTGTTTTTCTTTTACGAATATAAGAGATGCAAGCCAATGACCATGATTGGACGGTGACATTTCAGGCATGTTCTGCACAAATATGCTAATGAGGATGTATCCCTGGGATCCTGGTTCATCGGATTGGACGTCGAACATGTCGATGACCGTCGTCTCTGCTGCGGCACGCCACCAGGTATACCTGGGCTCTATTCGCTTGAGCTTATCAACCAAAATCAGCCCTACTTTTTAGCCATGGAACAGTATTTTTCTCTCACGACAAATCAGTCCTATAAATCAGCCGCAACCGCAATAAGTCCTGCCGAACAGAGCCCATGCTTTCCCATCTGTTTGTTTAGCATACATATTGTCTTGTCTTTAACCGGTGAAAGATTGTGCTGATTTCTTGATAGAGAAGAGATTTAGTATACAATACATAGTTGCTTCCCCTACACGAACCAGTTGGTGTCAACATGTGATGCCAGTGGACTTCCAACCGTATCGGTGGTTGGTCTTTTGCATACACAGAATGCGTGATCTGTATCTGTATGGATTATTTGGGGAAACAGGCCGTTCGGGGTAGTTGATGGTCAACTTCAGAGAGTAGGTGCGCCATCAGCTGTCAGAAGCATGTGCTTGTCAACATTGTTTGTGTTAACCATCTTAGTAGCCTGTCATGACATGAGACGTCTGAACTTTCCTTTTGAGGGTACACTTCTGGTATGATTGAATTTGAAGCTGCAAAATGAAGAAACGTTTTACCTTAGAACCGTAGTGGCAAAGACGCATCATGTCATGTGTGTTCAAGCGTAAGAGCAGAGCTGTCAGCTGAAATGGCTTTTTGCCTGACATGCACACCAAACTTGCACTCACTTCAATGTGATGGAACAGAGTAACCCCAGTCACAATTTGTGGTACATTTGAGCTGATTATGCTTGGCAAACTTGTGCAGACTGCGAATGGAAGGCGCAGGCGGGGAACGTGTGCGTCGCGTCCTTCGACTGGAGCTGCAGTGGCATCTGCAAATCCGCTGATCGGATCAAGGAAGTCCATCAGCGCTGCGGTGAGAGTGAGAATGCAATTTGGAATGCAAAGTTTTAAACCCAAGATCGCCCAGCCCAGTTAATTTGCACTCTAATACATGGAAAGCACATACATACGTACGTATACAAAAAACATGGCTCAACAATGTGTGGCACAGAAGGCATATGATGATTCACTCTGCTTTGCAAGTGCAGAACTAGACTGAAGAGCATGAGATTGAGAGCGCAATGTACACTCAAGTGTACATGCATTATGGTAGACAGGACGGGTGTTTTTTTTGGGTGTTTTTGGCTTAGGAATTGGATTATTGTAAGGGGGCTTTTCATTTTTGGTGCTTGAAAAGATCCCAGGTTTTTACTCATAAAGAGAAGCTAGGAGAGGATCATGATGAGGAAGAGAGTGAAAGGAGAGGGAGACAGGGCATCTCCCCCCACCATTCTTGGCAAGATCCTCGTCGCTGTTACTGGTTGATTTCAAATAACACAATAAATTTCTTCTCCATGTTAGTTCATTTCATTTTATATGCACTGAATTCTCAGCGTTTTTTTTGGCAAATTTAATTCTCAGTTACTCTCTCCGTCCCGTTTTAACTGTCATTCTCGCTTCCTTAATTCTCAGTTACTCTCTCCGTCCCGTTTTAACTGTCATTCTCGCTTCCTGAGAACATATTAATATTTATGGTATATAATTAGTATTATTAGATAGATCATTAAATCTATTTTCGTAATAAATTTATTTAGAGTTACAAATGTTCCTAATATTTTCTACAAACCTAGTCAAATGTAAAAAAAGTTTGACTGATACGAATGACACTTAATAAAGGACAGAGGTAGAACTTTGTACGCCAAGTTCTGGCATCTTAATAGTTTTTTATCTATGTTGGCAACCTGGCGTTGGTGTTTTTTTTTTCCTTCTGCCAAGTCCAGTCGGTTAGGTTTGAGGCGGAGGGTCCTTCCCCCTCACTTACTTTTTCTTGTTGGTGTTGCTGTTCTGTGAGCGTAGTGATAATCCCTGGATTACCGTTACCTCACTTGTACTAAAACTTCTACTTCTATTTAATGAAATACGTGTCGATTAGGCACGCTCTCGAAAAAAACTATTAAGATGCCAGAACTTGGCGTACAAAGTTCTACCTCTGTCCTTTATTAAGTGTCATTCGTATCAGTCAAACTTTTTTTACATTTGACTAGGTTTGTAGAAAATATTAGGAACATTTGTAACTCTAAATAAATTTATTACGAAAATAGATTTAATGATCTATCTAATAATACTAATTATATACCATAAATATTAATATGTTCTCAGGAAGCGAGAATGACAGTTAAAACGGGACGGAGAGAGTAACTGAGAATTAAGGAAGCGAGAATGACAGTTAAAACGGGACGGAGAGAGTAACTGAGAATTAAATTTGCCAAAAAAAACGCTGAGAATTCAGTGCATATAAAATGAAATGAACTAACATGGAGAAGAAATTTATTGTGTTATTTGAAATCAACCAGTAACAGCGACGAGGATCTTGCCAAGAATGGTGGGGGGAGATGCCCTGTCTCCCTCTCCTTTCACTCTCTTCCTCATCATGATCCTCTCCTAGCTTCTCTTTATGAGTAAAAACCTGGGATCTTTTCAAGCACCAAAAATGAAAAGCCCCCTTACAATAATCCAATTCCTAAGCCAAAAACACCCAAAAAAAACACCCGTCCTGTCTACCATAATGCATGTACACTTGAGTGTACATTGCGCTCTCAATCTCATGCTCTTCAGTCTAGTTCTGCACTTGCAAAGCAGAGTGAATCATCATATGCCTTCTGTGCCACACATTGTTGAGCCATGTTTTTTGTATACGTACGTATGTATGTGCTTTCCATGTATTAGAGTGCAAATTAACTGGGCTGGGCGATCTTGGGTTTAAAACTTTGCATTCCAAATTGCATTCTCACTCTCACCGCAGCGCTGATGGACTTCCTTGATCCGATCAGCGGATTTGCAGATGCCACTGCAGCTCCAGTCGAAGGACGCGACGCACACGTTCCCCGCCTGCGCCTTCCATTCGCAGTCTGCACAAGTTTGCCAAGCATAATCAGCTCAAATGTACCACAAATTGTGACTGGGGTTACTCTGTTCCATCACATTGAAGTGAGTGCAAGTTTGGTGTGCATGTCAGGCAAAAAGCCATTTCAGCTGACAGCTCTGCTCTTACGCTTGAACACACATGACATGATGCGTCTTTGCCACTACGGTTCTAAGGTAAAACGTTTCTTCATTTTGCAGCTTCAAATTCAATCATACCAGAAGTGTACCCTCAAAAGGAAAGTTCAGACGTCTCATGTCATGACAGGCTACTAAGATGGTTAACACAAACAATGTTGACAAGCACATGCTTCTGACAGCTGATGGCGCACCTACTCTCTGAAGTTGACCATCAACTACCCCGAACGGCCTGTTTCCCCAAATAATCCATACAGATACAGATCACGCATTCTGTGTATGCAAAAGACCAACCACCGATACGGTTGGAAGTCCACTGGCATCACATGTTGACACCAACTGGTTCGTGTAGGGGAAGCAACTATGTATTGTATACTAAATCTCTTCTCTATCAAGAAATCAGCACAATCTTTCACCGGTTAAAGACAAGACAATATGTATGCTAAACAAACAGATGGGAAAGCATGGGCTCTGTTCGGCAGGACTTATTGCGGTTGCGGCTGATTTATAGGACTGATTTGTCGTGAGAGAAAAATACTGTTCCATGGCTAAAAAGTAGGGCTGATTTTGGTTGATAAGCTCAAGCGAATAGAGCCCAGGTATACCTGGTGGCGTGCCGCAGCAGAGACGACGGTCATCGACATGTTCGACGTCCAATCCGATGAACCAGGATCCCAGGGATACATCCTCATTAGCATATTTGTGCAGAACATGCCTGAAATGTCACCGTCCAATCATGGTCATTGGCTTGCATCTCTTATATTCGTAAAAGAAAAACAGAAAGGAAGAACAGGGGAATATTTGAGTAGAATTTCTTACTGGTTGAGTGCTATGTAGGAGGCCAGATCTTTGGAGATGGCATACAGCTGACCGGTGGCGTGTCGGAAGTATTTGTTTCCCCATTCGCCGAATTTCCAGTATTCCGGCTCGTGGTACCTCACGCCCCTAAAACAAGAACGAACGTTTATACTGCTGTCGCAACAACAGGCAGAGCTAATGGCAGCACAGGGACTTACTTCTGAGCTAGCACTGGGCCGGATTTCATGCAGCCAACGTAAGCTCGAGGCTTGGAGCGATGTCTTGCTAGAGTGTTTCCAAGAGTTGCTGCAGTGTAGCAAAATCTTGTTAGTTTATTTACTGTTTACCGAGACACGAACATGAAACTGCTACTGCACTTCAGAGTGAGATCAGACTCTGATCATCAGAGGGTATTGTTTTGCACACACACACCTATGTTTACATGTACATCGTCGTCGACCTTGATGTAGTACTCTGCATCCCACATGGACACAGCTGCGACGAAGTACGCTTTGGTCTTTGCTGCCAGTTCCAGGTACCCTTCAACATGGTCCTGAATGATTGGAAACCAAGGATACTTCAGTTTAGCACGTGGGTATACAGTATACACACAGACAGCTGACATCCTACTGAATCCAACGGAAATTTACCAGCCTCATGAAGTCCTCATGTTTCCTGTCCTCTGCATCAATTGCTCGATCAAGTATACCGCCAGGAGTCGCACTACGTGTATGAGAAAACAACAGTTTGTGATTTAGCAGCAGTAAGTCATTGTCGGACAACGTAGAACTGTCAACTCTTTCAGTTACTACCTACCTACGAGTACATTTCAAGAAAATGGCACTGTGCTCATAACTACATGAAGAAGAAGAAAAATGCCCTTCTTTTCCTCATTTCAAGAAAAACAAAAGTCCCCATGAATTAAACTCACCTATGACCGATGACGAAGCGAATGATAATGCCCTTCTCTTCCTCCATCTTTCTCCTCTTCTCACCTGTTGTGGAAACCAAAGGTCAGAAAAATTATACTACAAGGCAGGAGGTTTACTGGAAGCACAAGATCTGCAAATTAACCTTGAGGCATCCATGTGGCACGGACTGAGTCTCTTCTTTTCCGGCTGCTAAAGGCAGTGTTTATGCCAATGACCATGAAGTATTTCCGTTTCCCTGTGGATTCGGACACTGGGGGCACCATTGAGCATGGACTCCTGTGACGCCTTTGCAGATGCAAGCTCCATTTCGAGGTTCGATATCGTTTTATCCAGTGTCCTGATCACAGAAAAGAGTTTACTAAGCCTCAAGCGAAACAAATTCAGCATGCTGTCACAGAAAAGATTGAAGTGGATTTTGCACCGTGGCTAACTACTTACTGTATAACATCTTGAGTTCTTGGAACCTCTCCAGGAACGTCTTTCGCGTCATCGATCTGTGTACCACGAGGAGAAAGTTTACAGACATGTTCATGGTTCAGAGCAGAACACTGAAAGCAAAACTGCGGTGTACGTACACTTTTGGGAGCGCAGTCGCCGGCGACAAGGTTCATCTTTTCCACCTCGAGCGTCGACCTCCTGATGATCTCTTTCGGCTCCGGCATTGTCCACATCCTGCATCAATCAGTCGTTAAGCACTTGCGTACTCAGCTTGCAGCTCTGTTTCACAGCGCTGAAGAGTGGCACACTCGGAGGAGCCTGAATGTCTGGTGCCTGGTTTAAAAATGTAAGTACAACTAAACTGGATAGCCAGTGGGGTCACGATTTAAACAGAGGGAATTTTGGGCATAAACTTCAGTGGCAATCACAGACAGATTATTGTTTCAACAGGTTCCTCGGACAGACAAACAAAAAATAGCACTGAATTCAACAGCAAGCTCCTCAACAAACGGAAGCGCAAAAACCAATTGCAGGATAAGATGATCGAGCAGGAATGGTCAACAAGATTGGACCTTTCGGTCTGTGACGTCTGTTCCTTTTCACCATCAACAAGTAGAAAGGTGCAGCAAAAAAAAAACAAAAAAAAAAAAGATTTACCACCCTCTGCTGGTGGGCCTGGGGCCGGAGCAACCTCGGTGAAAGCAGAGGCCACTGTGACTGTGTTGTCGGCGGCGTCGACAGGTAGCGCTCGCCTTTCACGGAGGCGGACCGCAGTCCGCACGGGATAAATGGTCCGCCTTACCTGCCGGCGATGCAACCGCAGGACGGCCGCAACCCCGAATCTTTCGCCAGCAAATAAAGGCGCGTCACGGCCGTCAGCCAAAGTACAGTACAGGCGCTCGAAATTTCCACGTTCACCACGGGCGCCATCCATCATTCGGGGCCCTCTTTTGGTTCCCCTGATTTACTGTTGCTTTGGTTGAGTGGAGAGAGTACGACACGGCCATACGGGAGACGGAAGTACTGCAGCCGCAATAGTTGCAGGGAGGTACCCCCATTGACCAGGGAGGGCGAGGCAGAAGAAGAGTGGACACTCTGGAGTCTGGACAGATAGGCTGCAACAGAGCTTGGGATCGTACGGGGGGACGGCGAGGCAGACCGCAGGACCGGGAAGGGAATTCGTTCCATGTCTTTGTTTCTTTCAAATTTGTGCCAACTAGTTGAATGATGAAGCTAGCCTACTAGACCAGGAGCCACGAATTTGTGTGCTAGTTTGGGAAAAAGGAAAAGGGCAAGAGCCACGAATTTGTGTATTGAACTTGTCAGTGAATGAATTTGCGCGTAGGAACGAACCGCGGAGACGGATTCAGAACACCAAATCAAGAGTCGCAGGGAGGGGGAGGAGGAGGAGCTGGAATTGAAGCAGGGCGCGCAGGCAGCGTAACGTACCTGTTGGTGAAGAGCAGGCCGACGCAGAAGCTGCCGAGGCAGAGGAGGAAGGTCCATTTCTTGGAGATGGAGCCTCGAAGCACCAGCTCGTCTCCTGCTCCTGCTCCTGCTCCCAGTCCCCCCGCCACCCCTGCTCTTGTTGAAGCTCATCTTCTTGGTTCTCCACCTCCTCTATCTCTTTCCCAATCACTTCTCTTTCTCTCTCGACGACCCCAGGGCCAGGGCTCTCCCTCTCTCAGTCTCAGCTCTGTAGGAGGCTCGTCAGGGCCCAACTGCTCCTCCCTCGCTGAGACCTCATGATCGCAGCCGAGGAACCTGTTGAAACAATAATCTGTCTGTGATTGCCACTGAAGTTTATGCCCAAAATTCCCTCTGTTTAAATCGTGACCCACTGGCTATCCAGTTTAGTTGTACTTACATTTTTAAACCAGGCACCAGACATTCAGGCTCCTCCGAGTGTGCCACTCTTCAGCGCTGTGAAACAGAGCTGCAAGCTGAGTACGCAAGTGCTTAACGACTGATTGATGCAGGATGTGGACAATGCCGGAGCCGAAAGAGATCATCAGGAGGTGGAGAACCAAGAAGATGAGCTTCAACAAGAGCAGGGGTGGCGGGGGACTGGGAGCAGGAGCAGGAGCAGGAGACGAGCTGGTGCTTCGAGGCTCCATCTCCAAGAAATGGACCTTCCTCCTCTGCCTCGGCAGCTTCTGCGTCGGCCTGCTCTTCACCAACAGGTACGTTACGCTGCCTGCGCGCCCTGCTTCAATTCCAGCTCCTCCTCCTCCCCCTCCCTGCGACTCTTGATTTGGTGTTCTGAATCCGTCTCCGCGGTTCGTTCCTACGCGCAAATTCATTCACTGACAAGTTCAATACACAAATTCGTGGCTCTTGCCCTTTTCCTTTTTCCCAAACTAGCACACAAATTCGTGGCTCCTGGTCTAGTAGGCTAGCTTCATCATTCAACTAGTTGGCACAAATTTGAAAGAAACAAAGACATGGAACGAATTCCCTTCCCGGTCCTGCGGTCTGCCTCGCCGTCCCCCGTACGATCCCAAGCTCTGTTGCAGCCTATCTGTCCAGACTCCAGAGTGTCCACTCTTCTTCTGCCTCGCCCTCCCTGGTCAATGGGGGGTACCTCCCTGCAACTATTGCGGCTGCAGTACTTCCGTCTCCCGTATGGCCGTGTCGTACTCTCTCCACTCAACCAAAGCAACAGTAAATCAGGGGAACCAAAAGAGGGCCCCGAATGATGGATGGCGCCCGTGGTGAACGTGGAAATTTCGAGCGCCTGTACTGTACTTTGGCTGACGGCCGTGACGCGCCTTTATTTGCTGGCGAAAGATTCGGGGTTGCGGCCGTCCTGCGGTTGCATCGCCGGCAGGTAAGGCGGACCATTTATCCCGTGCGGACTGCGGTCCGCCTCCGTGAAAGGCGAGCGCTACCTGTCGACGCCGCCGACAACACAGTCACAGTGGCCTCTGCTTTCACCGAGGTTGCTCCGGCCCCAGGCCCACCAGCAGAGGGTGGTAAATCTTTTTTTTTTTTGTTTTTTTTTTGCTGCACCTTTCTACTTGTTGATGGTGAAAAGGAACAGACGTCACAGACCGAAAGGTCCAATCTTGTTGACCATTCCTGCTCGATCATCTTATCCTGCAATTGGTTTTTGCGCTTCCGTTTGTTGAGGAGCTTGCTGTTGAATTCAGTGCTATTTTTTGTTTGTCTGTCCGAGGAACCTGTTGAAACAATAATCTGTCTGTGATTGCCACTGAAGTTTATGCCCAAAATTCCCTCTGTTTAAATCGTGACCCACTGGCTATCCAGTTTAGTTGTACTTACATTTTTAAACCAGGCACCAGACATTCAGGCTCCTCCGAGTGTGCCACTCTTCAGCGCTGTGAAACAGAGCTGCAAGCTGAGTACGCAAGTGCTTAACGACTGATTGATGCAGGATGTGGACAATGCCGGAGCCGAAAGAGATCATCAGGAGGTCGACGCTCGAGGTGGAAAAGATGAACCTTGTCGCCGGCGACTGCGCTCCCAAAAGTGTACGTACACCGCAGTTTTGCTTTCAGTGTTCTGCTCTGAACCATGAACATGTCTGTAAACTTTCTCCTCGTGGTACACAGATCGATGACGCGAAAGACGTTCCTGGAGAGGTTCCAAGAACTCAAGATGTTATACAGTAAGTAGTTAGCCACGGTGCAAAATCCACTTCAATCTTTTCTGTGACAGCATGCTGAATTTGTTTCGCTTGAGGCTTAGTAAACTCTTTTCTGTGATCAGGACACTGGATAAAACGATATCGAACCTCGAAATGGAGCTTGCATCTGCAAAGGCGTCACAGGAGTCCATGCTCAATGGTGCCCCAGTGTCCGAATCCACAGGGAAACGGAAATACTTCATGGTCATTGGCATAAACACTGCCTTTAGCAGCCGGAAAAGAAGAGACTCAGTCCGTGCCACATGGATGCCTCAAGGTTAATTTGCAGATCTTGTGCTTCCAGTAAACCTCCTGCCTTGTAGTATAATTTTTCTGACCTTTGGTTTCCACAACAGGTGAGAAGAGGAGAAAGATGGAGGAAGAGAAGGGCATTATCATTCGCTTCGTCATCGGTCATAGGTGAGTTTAATTCATGGGGGACTTTTGTTTTTCTTGAAATGAGGAAAAGAAGGGCATTTTTCTTCTTCTTCATGTAGTTATGAGCACAGTGCCATTTTCTTGAAATGTACTCGTAGGTAGGTAGTAACTGAAAGAGTTGACAGTTCTACGTTGTCCGACAATGACTTACTGCTGCTAAATCACAAACTGTTGTTTTCTCATACACGTAGTGCGACTCCTGGCGGTATACTTGATCGAGCAATTGATGCAGAGGACAGGAAACATGAGGACTTCATGAGGCTGGTAAATTTCCGTTGGATTCAGTAGGATGTCAGCTGTCTGTGTGTATACTGTATACCCACGTGCTAAACTGAAGTATCCTTGGTTTCCAATCATTCAGGACCATGTTGAAGGGTACCTGGAACTGGCAGCAAAGACCAAAGCGTACTTCGTCGCAGCTGTGTCCATGTGGGATGCAGAGTACTACATCAAGGTCGACGACGATGTACATGTAAACATAGGTGTGTGTGTGCAAAACAATACCCTCTGATGATCAGAGTCTGATCTCACTCTGAAGTGCAGTAGCAGTTTCATGTTCGTGTCTCGGTAAACAGTAAATAAACTAACAAGATTTTGCTACACTGCAGCAACTCTTGGAAACACTCTAGCAAGACATCGCTCCAAACCTCGAGCTTACGTTGGCTGCATGAAATCCGGCCCAGTGCTAGCTCAGAAGTAAGTCCCTGTGCTGCCATTAGCTCTGCCTGTTGTTGCGACAGCAGTATAAACGTTCGTTCTTGTTTTAGGGGCGTGAGGTACCACGAGCCGGAATACTGGAAATTCGGCGAATGGGGAAACAAATACTTCCGACACGCCACCGGTCAGCTGTATGCCATCTCCAAAGATCTGGCCTCCTACATAGCACTCAACCAGTAAGAAATTCTACTCAAATATTCCCCTGTTCTTCCTTTCTGTTTTTCTTTTACGAATATAAGAGATGCAAGCCAATGACCATGATTGGACGGTGACATTTCAGGCATGTTCTGCACAAATATGCTAATGAGGATGTATCCCTGGGATCCTGGTTCATCGGATTGGACGTCGAACATGTCGATGACCGTCGTCTCTGCTGCGGCACGCCACCAGGTATACCTGGGCTCTATTCGCTTGAGCTTATCAACCAAAATCAGCCCTACTTTTTAGCCATGGAACAGTATTTTTCTCTCACGACAAATCAGTCCTATAAATCAGCCGCAACCGCAATAAGTCCTGCCGAACAGAGCCCATGCTTTCCCATCTGTTTGTTTAGCATACATATTGTCTTGTCTTTAACCGGTGAAAGATTGTGCTGATTTCTTGATAGAGAAGAGATTTAGTATACAATACATAGTTGCTTCCCCTACACGAACCAGTTGGTGTCAACATGTGATGCCAGTGGACTTCCAACCGTATCGGTGGTTGGTCTTTTGCATACACAGAATGCGTGATCTGTATCTGTATGGATTATTTGGGGAAACAGGCCGTTCGGGGTAGTTGATGGTCAACTTCAGAGAGTAGGTGCGCCATCAGCTGTCAGAAGCATGTGCTTGTCAACATTGTTTGTGTTAACCATCTTAGTAGCCTGTCATGACATGAGACGTCTGAACTTTCCTTTTGAGGGTACACTTCTGGTATGATTGAATTTGAAGCTGCAAAATGAAGAAACGTTTTACCTTAGAACCGTAGTGGCAAAGACGCATCATGTCATGTGTGTTCAAGCGTAAGAGCAGAGCTGTCAGCTGAAATGGCTTTTTGCCTGACATGCACACCAAACTTGCACTCACTTCAATGTGATGGAACAGAGTAACCCCAGTCACAATTTGTGGTACATTTGAGCTGATTATGCTTGGCAAACTTGTGCAGACTGCGAATGGAAGGCGCAGGCGGGGAACGTGTGCGTCGCGTCCTTCGACTGGAGCTGCAGTGGCATCTGCAAATCCGCTGATCGGATCAAGGAAGTCCATCAGCGCTGCGGTGAGAGTGAGAATGCAATTTGGAATGCAAAGTTTTAAACCCAAGATCGCCCAGCCCAGTTAATTTGCACTCTAATACATGGAAAGCACATACATACGTACGTATACAAAAAACATGGCTCAACAATGTGTGGCACAGAAGGCATATGATGATTCACTCTGCTTTGCAAGTGCAGAACTAGACTGAAGAGCATGAGATTGAGAGCGCAATGTACACTCAAGTGTACATGCATTATGGTAGACAGGACGGGTGTTTTTTTTGGGTGTTTTTGGCTTAGGAATTGGATTATTGTAAGGGGATCTTTTCAA
>JAHUYU010003085.1:0-19954 GCA_030439765.1 Tripidium arundinaceum
GCGCATCATCAGCTAGCAAGAGGAAGGTGCCCAACGGACCTGATCCTATTCACAACAGGTACTATCTCGTTTAATATAAGTAGTGCCTTAATTATATAGTGTACTAGAACATATATAATCATTGTTACACCTATATATGCTTCTAATTACATTTAGTACTGCAAATTAAACCTCTGAACAGAGCTTGCTTGCTTCTAGTAAAGAATGCATGCGTTTTTACAAGTCACAGGCCGGCCGGCTCACAGCCGCAGCCACGGCATACCGTCTTGTCGCAGCTAGCAAATCAAGTCATGACAGCCTCCATTTTGTTCTGACTAATACAGTCACTATGTCTAAGAGCTTCATCTTGCAAATACATTCCAAAGGTTTGTGTTTGCAAGATGAACCTGCTCTGGCAGTTTATCATCAGAAAACGACGTCTGGCTAGTGTACGTGGGGACCAAATAAATGGCGTCACAAACATAGCCTCTGAAAAGAAGAGCTTATAATCTTTTTCTAAAAAAAAAAAGAAGAGCTTATAAGCATAGAGAGATACGCCCCGATGTTTGCGCTCGCCGAGACCAGGCAAAAATATATAGGCAACTGACAGAAACAGGCAAGTGATAGATAGCATGAAAAAAGAAACAACAAATGATTGCACAACGAGTCATACTACTACTACAGATCGATCATATGCAGTGTATAGTATATCTTGGCAATCACATGCATGCATGCATATGGGCCCCATTGAACACTGACCTCGCTCGATTCACCGGTGTGCGGCCATTTTTTTGCCCTCTCCCTGTGATGTGCATGCGCCCTAATTAACCAAACCATCATTCGCTTGGATGCTTTATTTTCAGGAGAGCCAGATGGGGAGAAGCGCCGTCGAAGAGAGTGTAGGGTGGCGACGATGCAGCAGTACTATACAGAGGCTAAAGAGCGAGCACATTGATGCGTGGAATGGAATGGAAGGTTCCATAGGTCAGTCTTGCTAGCTGATGATGCGCTGATGAGCTGCTAGCAGCCATGGTGGTGGTGCTCATGATGGTCGACGTCTCGACGACGATGACCCGAGTGAAGACACTTATATATGTATGCATGTATTAGAGGGTAAAGAAAGGAGCTGGGAGGCCGAGATCGCAAGGCCATACGCGTACAGGATGGTACGGCGCTGGTCTTCAGTCTTCTCACTTTGGCCAACGTGATCGATCTGGATCTTCTGATATCTCTCGATGAGGTTTTTGATGTTCTTCTCTTTTTCTTTTCTTCTTTGGGAGGGGGGTGTTAAAAGGAGCACACTAGTCCTCCAACTCCAAGCACTCACATAGAGAGTACGAGTAAAGCTCACACAATGCTCGAATATTGATGAACAAAAGAGTATGAATTCTTGGCACATATATATTTAATTTATTTAGCATGCAGTTTGGCTTTCCTTGTTCCCGATGATCATCACTTTAAACGACTGGGTGTGTAGCTTTGAAAGGGCTGAAAGAGGCAACAAATCCCATCCACATGATATGACCACATCACCTCACGCATGCATGTACAAGTCAGTAGTCGACAGTGGTCACACCACTCACCAATCAAGTAAGGGTCCATCCAGATCTGTAGCTAACTGATCATTGGGCACAGCTAGGGACGAACCAGGAACGTTTCTGGGCGTAGTGGCCACTGGCGCCGGCTCCGGCTTCGGCGTCGGCGTCGGCCTCTTTTGTTCGACGTCGGCATTATTGGCGTTACCTTGCTTTGGCCACTTTCGCACACAGCAGCCAGCATCTCATGTCTTTAATCTAGCTAGTGTTGCTTTATCTTTTGCTGCCGCTGCTGCTATCGAGTCACACATTTTGAGGATTCCGTGCTGATCGCGCGCGGTCTATCCCGCAAGGAAAGGATATGGTCATATGGATGCTGATGAGTGGGGGAGGAGAGGACTACTAATCGAGAGTCGAGACCACTGCGAATCGTCGGTGCACTCATCGATGGCCGGCGCCCTAGCCGGAGTGACAAACAAGCCTGCTGCTACCTGATTTGCTACAAAGAAAACTATTACGAGTTCAGTTTCAGCTGCATGCATGGGAAATTGGGAATTAGGTATTTAGCCATGTCCCTGGCAGTGCCGGCCCTACATTTTCGAGAGCTCTGCTAGGACAAATCTGACGCCTTGGGCTCTTAAGATTGTTGCTAGCAAGTATGCTCTCCGTTGCAATGGAACTTACATCTTGTTGCGCGGTCACCTGAACAACTTGTGGTTTGATGATTTATGCAACTATCGCGTCGTTTGTTCCAATATGTATCGGAATCAAACTTCATACCGTCACTAAACGCACAAATACGTGTGTCGGTGTCTAGAATGACGCTCTAGACAGACTGGCTAGTGATTTTGTCTCTGTGTGTCTGGGCCCGGATGGCTGTGCAAAGCGGATACAAGGATGTATACTGGTTTGGGCAAAATATCCCTACGTCTAGTGGATGATGCTGCTCATGTTACTCTGCACCAGGGTGCTTATAGCAGGGGTTACAAGCGATCGAGAGAGGGAGCGGATCCCAAGTCTCTGGTGTTTCTTGTGTTCGAAGGTTTCGGTAATGTAGTGGAGTTGGAATGCTCCGTGTGAGTTGTCTTTGGGTTTTCTATTGAAGTCCATGCCCTTCCTTTTATAGTTTTAAGGAGAGTCATGGATTACAGTAAAAATCGGCAAGGGATAGGTAAAAACTTTAAAGCTGCATCCTTCATCCTTTGTTATCCGGGGTAGGCGGCCGCCCTTCGTAGTAAAGATGGTATGGCCGTTTGGTTGCTGCCTCCCCGTTTAATGGCGCTGCAGGCTGTCGTCAGGCTTGACTGGAATGTTCTTACACCGTGGGAAGGCGGGTGGAGATCGTGTCCTAACCCCCGCACAGAGAGAGAGGCAGGCGGCACAGTGGTCGTTTCTCCCTGTTGCTGTGGAGACGTGGCCACTGAGTTATGCCCGGAAATGACCGAGGTCACATCATATCGTACCGGAGCCCCCATGTTCTGCGTATGGGGACGACCCGTATCTGTCCCATTTGTGGGCGAGGGCGGCGCGGTTCGCCCCGGGCGCCCCCCTTTTTCCCCGCCCGAGGGTCATCCGTGTCCCTCGGGCGAGGCGGAAGTCCTCCGAGCGCCCGAGGCGATGCTCGGGGGCTCGGGCGAGACGGAGATGCCCTCCCGGGGGTCGGATGCGCTCGAGGCGATACTCGGGGGGCGAGACGAAGATGCCCTCCCGAGGGTCGGATGTGCTCGGGTTCTGCCTTTGATTGGGTATCCCTGGTATTGATATCCGACAACGTGTGTCTATAACTCGTATGAACACAGATCGTGAGTCCGGGTCAAATATTGATTATGCTAGGGCACTTTGAGAAGTAAAACAAGACGGATGGAAGAATCACTTTGCTCTTTAATGTTAGATATTTATAGATATAGATATACAGTCTGTCTAAAAAAGGATGCATTTCTAGGTTTGGATTGAATCAAACTTTCATAAATTTGACTAAGTTTATAGAAAATATTAGTAATACTTATGACTCTAAATAGATATATTATAAAATATATTTCATGATTAATCCAATGATACTTATTCGGTATCATATTGTTAGTATTTTTTTATATATATTTGGTCAAACTTAAAGTTGTTTGATCCTTAAAAGTGAGAATTGCATTCTATTTGGGGTAGTGGGAGTATCTTCACTTTCAAAGGGTACATTTTGTACCATTCATACAGAAATAATGGCACAAACGAATTTTGATGAGACAAACCAAGTAATAAGAATTAACTTTCAAATGACATATTCTTAGTTCTTGACCACTAAGAACAATGCCACTATTTCATTAAAAGATTTAAAAGAACTGAAAAACGGATGTTTGAGTTGAAAAACAAAAAAGACAGATAAAACAAAGGACTGAAAAAATTATTCCTTTATAAAATAGGTGGCATGCAAAGTGCCAAAAGCATCGAATTAAACCCTAACCAATGGATCTTTAAATTGAGGAATTGTAAGACTAGCAGACTAAACCGTTTGCAATTAGTATAAAACAACAAAACTTACTAATTCTAGAAGTTTGTCGTCAATTCGATTTTCGGAAAGAGCACCTAGTGAAAGTCAAGTTTGGTTTTGATAATTAATGGTAATATTTTTGGAATAATGATTTCATGCGAGATGCATGAAAGGTTAAGTGTAGTCCACAAGCAACATTTGAGCTAAATAAAGGCCATGGCAGAAGAGATAGAAGCAAAGAAACAAAAAAGTAGAAGACCGTGTGAAGGCAAAGATATATGTGTATGGCTTTGTCTTCCACCAGCATGAGGTGATTAGAGAAGTAACAAATGGCCAGATTGATAGGATAGATGACCGTACTATTAAGACGGACAATCAGACTGACCCGATCTTTAGCATCTAAGCTCCGATGGATGCACTCCAATGCCTACCGGAGAGCTCCGACGAGGGTGTAAACCCTCCACCTTGCTCATTTTCTCAAACCTTTTCAAATGGCTAACCCCAATAGGTCTAACATGGGACAACCAACACCTTTAGCACAGAGATAGCATTTCAAAACATTTTTCAGTGGTTTTCATTTGCTTCTCACCACGTCACTCGATCTTAAATTCTTAATGCAAATGCAAGGTTGGGTCTCACCTAGTGGCACTAGGTACCCGTATTAGCAATGAGCTTTCCTCTCTTTATAGTACGACTATCCTAACAACCGGCCAAAATCATTTCTCCAATCACCTCATGGCCGATGAAAACAAACCCTATATTATATTTTTTGTCTTTGGCTTTGGCTTTGTTCTCATCTCTTCTCATTCACCTTTTTGAGGTTTTCCATCTCATGATCCTTGTCATCTCCTCTCCATAGCCTTATGTAGCTAAACCTTGCTTGTGGACTAATCATGACATGTTATCTCACACAAAACATGTTAGTACACTAATGTTGTTATTCAATTACCAAAACCCAAACAGATCTTTTGAAATTACTACCAATAAAACCCTAGGGAATGACAAGAATTGTTAATATTCTCATAGGGCCTAAAATCCCTTTTTACATATAACACCATCCCTACCATATACACCTCCGCCACCATAAACCGCCTCCACGGCTCCACACACAACCTCCACCATCTACATCACCCCAAAGTTAGGGCTTGTTGAGTCCTTTGAGTACTCACCCGTTATTGACTCACGGATATAAACTCTGAGGAGGGTTTCGACATCGACGAGGGAGGCGAACCATGAGGATTAGAAGCCACGCGGAGACCAACGAACCTGCCAAATGTTCTTAGTGTGTAGGGGTTTTGAACATGCCCAAGCATGCCTATGGAATAAAGTGGCGCTACGCTACAGTTCCATTGTAGTAGTTTACCACCATTCAGTAAGTGGTCTACTGCTTCACGGTGGTAGCTTTCCGCTGAGTTATAGTAGTTTCTCTGCTTGCTATGTAATGCTTAGGCTATGCCATGAAGACTTGTTGTAAGACTCTGTTTTCGTGATGAGTAAAGCTCATAATTTTATCTTAAATCTGTTCATCATATCTGTTCCTGGCGCAAATACAGATGCACTAGGATTCTTAAAATGAGGCCCCACACTACACCGACACAAGGGTGGCTGTTTTCTAGAAGGCTTAGTACTTTTTTGTGTTTTCTTTGTGGTTTAACTTTTTGAGAGCTTCTTAGGCAGACGAGGGCTGAAACTTTAACAAAAGATTGGTCATGTGCAAAACTCACGTAGAGACTGGAATAAAATTTCTTTTATAAAAGAACACTAGTAGACCTAGTTGTGCTGGGAGGAATAAAATTTCCCGTTTAATGACGATCCAGCAGTCCAGCTAACTTTGGGCCACAAGCAGGCTTGGTTTCATGTCATTGCCAAACCTCAAACTGGGCCGTAATAGGTGCAAGAATGTGGCTGGTCCAAAGCGCAGCCGTGTCTTGTTTAAAAAAAAGGCGCAGCCGTGAGGGGACGTTTTCCCTATTTTAGTGGACGAAATTGAACGCGCGATCCGACGGGAAAAAGGTGTGCACGCAAACGGCAACGGCTTCAGGGAACGAACACGACATATGACTAGTAAGATGCGCTCGGTCCGTGCAGGGCAAACCGTGACAATCCCGTGCCGGGACAGGCAGACACAGCAACACAGTAGGATACTGGATCGAGGAGCCACGTCGCCGGCGACGCCGAACCGCGCGTAGGAACCTGTTCGCCCGCGGACGCCAAATTGCCGTGGTCGCCGTCCTGCGATAGATGCCGTTGACCGTTGCTCTGCTCAAACCAACTAACCAAGATTGGTATCCTTGCCGACGGACAACTTTGCTCTGGTCAGCCAGGGCTCTGTACCGCACGTATTAAGAAGGAATTTCTCTCGCTCTTGAGGGGGGAAAAAGGCATTGCGTGCTATACTGACTGTACAATGTACCCGTGGTCGTCGAGTGCATCAATGATGGAAGAGATCAGGACCCTACGGTTTTGAAAGATCATTATAGGAGAAGCGCAGTATATACTATATATGATGTATATATCTGGGGGTAATTTTTCTTCCCGTACTACTGTACATGCTGTTAAGATATTTAAATATATTGTAATCACCGTGACGTGGTTGATTTGCACCGGTTTAGGATATATATAGAGCAAGTAGAATATATTGTTGTACTTTTAGGAGGATAATTTCCTTGTAAATAGGATCTAGACTTTCCTATAACCGGCAAGCAATCTCGGCGACTTGTAAACCACGTCAGGGGTGTTTTCCTGGCCTATATTAACATGCAGGCGGGCACGGCAAAGGTGCGACGCTTCAATCCCTGGAATTCTCACATGGTACCGGAGCCTCTCCTCTAATTAAAAAAAAAGCGAGAGAGTTGTGAGAGATAGCGATCCCATCTACACCAATTCTCATGGCGAGTTCATCCAACAGTCTCACCGTGAACGCCATCGGTCATCCTGTGACGGAACGGCTGACCAAGACGAACTATCTATTGTGGAAGCTTCAGGTCCTTCCTGCGCTTCGTGGTGCTCAATTGACTGGGTACGTTGACGGCACGGTCCAAGCTCCGGCTGTCGAGATTGATGATGACAACAAAAAGACGAAGTTGCCGAACTCTGCATACGTGCAGTGGCTGGCACAAGACCACAGGTCTTCAGCTATCTCGTGTCTTCACTTTCTCGAGAAGTGCTGACACAAGTCGCGACGTGCACTTCAGCTGCACAATTGTGGAAGGCATTGGAGGACATGTACGCCTCCCAGACGCGTGCACGGGTTGTCAACACCCGGATCGCGCTGACGACGACTCAAAAAGGCAACATGACGATTGCCGAATATGTCGCCAAGATGAAGACGCTCGCCGACGAGATGGCCACCGCCGGCAAGCCAATTGATGACGAGGAGCTTGTGAGTTACATCATCACAGGTCTTGATATGGAATATAATCCAGTTGTCTCTGCAGTCCTTGCTCGGGTTGAACCGATCACGGTCAACGAATTGTACACGCAGCTGATCAATTTTGAGCAGCGTGTTGATCTCTGGCATGGGGGATCATCCTCTTCTGTTAACGCGGCCGCGCGTCGTGGTCGTGTGCTGCACGTGGTACTGGTGCTCGTGGAAGAGGTTGCCAACCGAGGACGTGGCAATGGTGGCCGTGGACGCGGAGGTTTTCCCGGCAACACCAACAACAAGAATCGGCCTGCCAACAATTCCCCCAATAATGGTGATAAGCCTGTGTGTCAGGTTTGCTTTAAAGAAGGCCATACGGCTGCTAATTGTTGCATCGTTATGATGAAACTTATGTACCTGATCCGAGGCTTGTTAATGCTGCTACATCATCATATACTGTGGATACCAATTGGTATGCGGATACAGGAGCTACAGATCACATCACGGGCGAGTTAGAGAAACTAACCACCCGTGATAGGTATACTGAGGCGATCAGATTCATACCGCTAGTGGCGCAGGTATGGACATTAGTCATGTTGGTCAATCTATTGTTCATACCCCTGATCGCAATCTTCATTTAAAAAATATTCTTCATGTTCCAAAGGCTAAGAAAAATTTAGTTTTAGTTCATCGTTTTACTACCGATAATCATGCCTTTATGGAATTTCACCCCGATTTCTTTTTGTCAAGGATCAGGACACGAAGAAAACTCTTCTGCAAGGCAGATGTAGACGTGGCCTTTATCCCCTTCCTTCTACATCCGTTGATGCCAAGAGACTGTTTTTGGAGTTAATAAAGTGTCACCATCAGAGGTGGCACAGTCGTTTAGGCCATCCGTCTATTCTATTACTGAGCATGTTATTAGTACAAATAGCCCTTTGCCATGTTCTAGTGAGTCAAATAAACAATCTATTTGTGATGCTTGTCAAATGGCCAAGAGCCATCAGCTTCCATATCCAAAATCCACTAGTATTTCTTCTGCCCCTTTACAGCTTGTGTTCTCTGATGTTTGGGGTCCTGCTCCTGATTCTATGGGTAGAAACAAATACTATGTCAGTTTCGTTGATGATTATAGCAAATTCACTTGGATTTATCTACTCAAGTATAAATCTGAAGTCTTCCAAAAATTCCATGATTTCCAGCAACTTGTTGAGAGACAATTTAATAGAAAAATTATAGCTGTTCAAACAGACTGGGGTGGAGAATATGAGAAATTAAATTCTTTCTTTACCAAAATTGGTATTTCTCATCATGTTTCATGTCCTCATGCTCATCAGCAAAATGGATCAGCAGAGCGTAAACATCGCCATATAGTCGAAGTGGGTTTAGCTATCCTTGCTAGTGCCAACATGCCTCTGAAATTTTGGGACGAAGCCTTTGTCACAGCTGTTTTCCTTATTAATAGAACCCCTAGCAAGGTTATACATTTTGCTACACTCTTGAGCGCTTGTATAATCAACAGCCTGATTATTCATCTCTTCGTGTTTTGGGCTGTGCTTGTTGGCCTAACCTTCGACCCATTTGCAATCAATTATGTTTCTACCCTTCTCTGGAGGAACTAGATGCCAAGTTTTATTCTCCATGAGTGCATGATATTCATTGTCCATGGCCGCTCTCCACCTTTCATTGTTTAAAGCTTCTTCTAGATTTTGGGGTTCACCGGTACTGGTAAAACAGCCATACCTGATTGTGCCATCAGTTCTGATTTTTGGTTGTCTAATCCCGTGCTGAAGTCTTGTGACAAGCCTGTGTTGCACGGAAGCCTCCAGAGTTGGCTCCGCAGACAATCCGGTTGTGGAGATTGAGCTGATGCAGGACGCTGCCTCGATGGAAAAGTCTGGTCTTCAACCGTTGAGGCAGGTGTCCCTGCTGCCCTCTCGTTCGTGGCATGCACTGAGGCTTCGGTTGGGACAGTTGTCTCTCCATAGTTCAGCACAGCAGCAGCAGGGACACGTTTCTTGCCCGTGCACCAAGGAAGGAGAAGTCGACGTCGAGCTCGTCGTCGTGGCAGGCGCTCCTGGTGCGGACAAGGACGGATCCACCTCGGGAGGTGTAGCTCCTGGAAAATGCTGTACCTGTATCATCTCAGCATCATTTGTAAATAGAAAATTGTCACTGTTATCCAAATTTTGTGGCAAATTAACCGGAACATTAGTTAAAGTGATCATCTAATTGTTCATCCCCAAAATTGTCGTGCAAGGAAGAGGGTAACAGAATCTCAGAGCGAAGCCGTGCTCCAGCATTAGGACGTAGGTCTTTAAAGGGAAAGATTTCTTCATCAAAGACAACATCTCGAGAAATATAGACTCGACCAGTGGAGACATCAAGGCATTTGTAACCTTATGAAGGTACTATATCCAAGAAAGACACAACGCTTTGAGCGGAACTCAAGTTTTCTAGAATTATAGGGTCGAAGGTTAGGCCAACAAGCACAGCCAAAAACACGAAGAGATGAATAATCAGGCTGTTGATTATACAAGCGCTCAAGAGGTGTAGCAAAATGTATAACCTTGCTAGGGGTTCTATTAATAAGGAAAACAGCTGTGACAAAGGCTTCGTCCAAAATTTCAGAGGCATGTTGGCACTAGCAAGGATAGCTAAACCCACTTCGACTATATGGCGATGTTTACGCTCTGCTGATCCATTTTGCTGATGAGCATGAGGACATGAAACATGATGAGAAATACCAATTTTGGTAAAGAAAGAATTTAATTTCTCATATTCTCCACCCCAGTCTGTTTGAACAGCTATAATTTTTCTATTAAATTGTCTCTCAACAAGTTGCTGGAAATCATGGAATTTTTGGAAGACTTCAGATTTATACTTGAGTAGATAAATCCAAGTGAATTTGCTATATCATCAACGAAACTGACATAGTATTTGTTTCTACCCATAGAATCAGGAGCAGGACCCCAAACATCAGAGAACACAAGCTGTAAAGGGGCAGAAGAAATACTAGTGGATTTTGGATATGGAAGCTGATGGCTCTTGGCCATTTGACAAGCATCACAAATAGATTGTTTATTTGACTCACTAGAACATGGCAAGCTATTTGTACTAATAACATGCTCAGTAATAGAATATGACGGATGGCCTAAACGACTGTGCCACCTTGATGGTGACACTTTATTAACTCCAAAAACATGTCTCTTGGCATCAACGGATGTAGAAGGAAGGGGATAAAGCCACGTCTACATCTGCCTTGCAGAAGAGTTTTCTTCGTGTCCCTGATCCTTGACAAAAAAGAAATCGGGGTGAAATTCCATAAGAGCATGATTATCGGTAGTAAAACGATGAACTAAAACTAAATTTTTCTTAGCCTTTGGAACATGAAGAATATTTTTTAAATGAAGATTGCGATCAGGGGTATGAACAATAGATTGACCAACATGACTAATGTCCATACCTGCGCCACTAGCGGTATGAATCTGAATCGCCTCCAGTATAACCTATCACGGGTGGTTAGTTTCTCTAACTCGCCCGTGATGTGATCTGTAGCTCCTGTATCCGCATACCAATTGGTATCCACAGTATATGATGATGTAGCAGCATTAACAAGCCTCGGATCAGGTACATAAGTTTCATCATAACGATGCCAACAATTAGCAGCCGTATGGCCTTCTTTAAAGCAAACCTGACACACAGGCTTATCACCATTATTGGGGGAATTGTTGGCAGGCCGATTCTTGTTGTTGGTGTTGCCGGGAAAACCTCCGCGTCCACGGCCACCATTGCCACGTCCTCGGTTGGCACCTCTTCCACGAGCACCAGTACCACGTGCAGCACCACGACCCACGACGCGCGGCCGCGTTAACAGAAGAGGATGATCCCCCATGCCAGAGATCAACACGCTGCTCAAAATTGATCAGCTGCGTGTACAATTCGTTGACCGTGATCGGTTCAACCCGAGCAAGGACTGCAGAGACAACTGGATTATATTCCATATCAAGACCTGTGATGATGTAACTCACAAGCTCCTCGTCATCAATTGGCTTGCCGGCGGTGGCCATCTCGTCGGCGAGCGTCTTCATCTTGGCGACATATTCGGCAATCGTCATGTTGCCTTTTTGAGTCGTCGTCAGCGCGATCCGGGTGTTGACAACCCGTGCACGCGTCTGGGAGGCGTACATGTCCTCCAATGCCTTCCACAATTGTGCAGCTGAAGTGCACGTCGCGACTTGTGTCAGCACTTCTCGAGAAAGTGAAGACACGAGATAGCTGAAGACCTGTTGGTCTTGTGCCAGCCACTGCACGTATGCAGAGTTCGGCAACTTCGTCTTTTTGTTGTCATCATCAATCTCGACAGCCGGAGCTTGGACCGTGCCGTCAACGTACCCAGTCAATTGAGCACCACGAAGCGCAGGAAGGACCTGAAGCTTCCACAATAGATAGTTCGTCTTGGTCAGCCGTTCCGTCACAGGATGACCGATGGCGTTCACGGTGAGACTGTTGGATGAACTCGCCATGAGAATTGGTGTAGATGGATCGCTATCTCTCACAACTCTCTCGCTTTTTTTTTAATTAGAGGAGAGGCTCCGGTACCATGTGAGAATTCCAGGGATTGAAGCGTCGCACCTTTGCCGTGCCCGCCTGCATGTTAATATAGGCCAGGAAAACACCCCTGACGTGGTTTACAAGTCGCCGAGATTGCTTGCCGGTTATAGGAAAGTCTAGATCCTATTTACAAGGAAATTATCCTCCTAAAAGTACAACAATATATTCTACTTGCTCTATATATATCCTAAACCGGTGCAAATCAACCACGTCACGGTGATTACAATATATTTAAATATCTTAACAGCATGTACAGTAGTACGGGAAGAAAAATTACCCCCAGATATATACATCATATATAGTATATACTGCGCTTCTCCTATAATGATCTTTCAAAACCGTAGGGTCCTGATCTCTTCCCATCATTGATGCACTCGACGACCCACGGGTACATTGTACAGTCAGTATAGCACGCAATGCCTTTTTCCCCCCCTCAAGAGCGAGAGAAATTCCTTCTTAATACGTGCGGTACAGAGCCCTGGCTGACCAGAGCAAAGTTGTCCGTCGGCAAGGATACCAATCTTGGTTAGTTGGTTTGAGCAGAGCAACGGTCAACGGCAATCTATCGGCAGGGACGGCGACCACCGGCAATTTGGCGTCCGCGGCGAACAGGTTCCTACGCGCGGTTCGGCGTCGCCGGCGACGTGGCTCCTCCGATCCAGTATCCTACTGTGTTGCTGTGTCCTGCCTGTCCCGGCACGGGATTGTCACGGTTTGCCCTGCACGGACCGAGCGCATCTTACTAGTCATATGTCGTGTTCGTTCCCTGAAGCCGTTGCCGTTTGCGTGCACACCCTTTTTCCCGTCGGATCGCGCGTTCAATTTCGTCCACTAAAATAGGAAAACGTCCCCTCACGGCTGCGCCTTTTTTTTAAACAAGACACGGCTGCGCTTTGGACCAGCCACATTCTTGCACCTATTACGGCCCAGTTTGAGGTTTGGGCAATGACATGAAACAAGCCTGCTTGTGGCCCAAAGTTAGCTGGACTGCTGGATCGTCATTTAACGGGAAATTTTATTCCTCCCAGCACAACTAGGTCTACTAGTGTTCTTTTATAAAAGAAATTTTATTCCAGTCTCTACGTGAGTTTTGCACATGACCAATCTTTGTTAAAGTTTCAGCCCTCGTCTGCCTAAGAAGCTCTCAAAAAGTTAAACCACAAAGGAAACACAAAAAAGTACTAAGCCTTCTAGAAAACAGCCACCCTGTGTCGGTGTAGTGGGGGCCCTCATTTTAAGAATCCTAGTGCATCTGTATTTGCGCCAGGAACAGATATGATGAACAGATTTAAGATAAAATTATGAGCTTTACTCATCACGAAACAGAGTCTTACAACAAGTCTTCATGGCATAGCCATAAGCATTACATAGCAAGCAGAGAAACTACTATAACTCAGCGGAAAGCTACCACCCGTGAAGCAGTAGCCACTTACTGAATGGTGGTAAACTACTACAATGGAACTGTAGCGTAGCGCCACTTTATTCCATAGGCATGCTTGGGCATGTTCAAAACCCTACACACTAAGAACATTTGGCAGGTTCGTTGGTCTCCGCGTGGCTTCTAATCCTCATGGTTCGCCTCCTCGTCGATGTCGAAACCCTCCTCAGAGTTTATATCCGTGAGTCAATAACGGGTGAGTACTCAAAGGACTCAACAAGCCCTAACTTTGGGGTGATGTAGATGGTGGAGGTTGTGTGTGGAGCCGTGGAGGCGGTTTATGGTGGCGGAGGTGTATATGGTAGGGATGGTGTTATATGTAAAAAGGGATTTTAGGCCCTATGAGAATATTAACAATTCTTGTCATTCCCTAGGGTTTTATTGGTAGTAATTTCAAAAGATCTGTTTGGGTTTTGGTAATTGAATAACAACATTAGTGTACTAACATGTTTTGTGTGAGATAACATGTCATGATTAGTCCACAAGCAAGGTTTAGCTACATAAGGCTATGGAGAGGAGATGACAAGGATCATGAGATGGAAAACCTCAAAAAGGTGAATGAGAAGAGATGAGAACAAAGCCAAAGCCAAAGACAAAAAATATAATATAGGGTTTGTTTTCATCGGCCATGAGGTGATTGGAGAAATGATTTTGGCCGGTTGTTAGGATAGTCGTACTATAAAGAGAGGAAAGCTCATTGCTAATACGGGTACCTAGTGCCACTAGGTGAGACCCAACCTTGCATTTGCATTAAGAATTTAAGATCGAGTGACGTGGTGAGAAGCAAATGAAAACCACTGAAAAATGTTTTGAAATGCTATCTCTGTGCTAAAGGTGTTGGTTGTCCCATGTTAGACCTATTGGGGTTAGCCATTTGAAAAGGTTTGAGAAAATGAGCAAGGTGGAGGGTTTACACCCTCGTCGGAGCTCTCCGGTAGGCATTGGAGTGCATCCATCGGAGCTTAGATGCTAAAGATCGGGTCAGTCTGATTGTCCGTCTTAATAGTACGGTCATCTATCCTATCAATCTGGCCATTTGTTACTTCTCTAATCACCTCATGCTGGTGGAAGACAAAGCCATACACATATATCTTTGCCTTCACACGGTCTTCTACTTTTTTGTTTCTTTGCTTCTATCTCTTCTGCCATGGCCTTTATTTAGCTCAAATGTTGCTTGTGGACTACACTTAACCTTTCATGCATCTCGCATGAAATCATTATTCCAAAAATATTACCATTAATTATCAAAACCAAACTTGACTTTCACTAGGTGCTCTTTCCGAAAATCGAATTGACGACAAACTTCTAGAATTAGTAAGTTTTGTTGTTTTATACTAATTGCAAACGGTTTAGTCTGCTAGTCTTACAATTCCTCAATTTAAAGATCCATTGGTTAGGGTTTAATTCGATGCTTTTGGCACTTTGCATGCCACCTATTTTATAAAGGAATAATTTTTTCAGTCCTTTGTTTTATCTGTCTTTTTTGTTTTTCAACTCAAACATCCGTTTTTCAGTTCTTTTAAATCTTTTAATGAAATAGTGGCATTGTTCTTAGTGGATGGTCTCTTCGCCAGTTAGATGTTCAGAATGCGTTTCTTCATGGCATTCTAGAGGAGGAAGTTTATATGAGGCAACCTCCAGGGTATGAGAAGCAGTCTATGTCACAGTATGTATGCAAGTTAGATAAGGCTTTATATGGTCTAAAACAAGCACCTAGAGCTTGGTACTCTCGGCTGAGTCAAAAATTACAAGATATTGGTTTCCAAGCATCAAAGGCTGATACTTCTTTATTCTTCTATAAGAAAGGTCATATTACAATATTTTTGTTAATATATGTTGACGATATTATAGTCGCAAGTTCATCACCAGATGCTGTGGATGCACTTATCCATGATTTGAAGAAGGATTTCGCACTGAAGGATCTAGGGGATCTACATTATTTTCTGGGCATTGAAGTAAAGAAGGTATCTGATGGTATTTTATTGTCACAAGAAAAATATGCATCGGATATAATCAAACGTGTGAACATGCAACACTGCAAATCAGTTAGCACCCCGTTGTCTACTTCTGAAAAGCTCTCGGTCCAAGATGGAGAACTACTCGGACCAACGGATGTCACACGTTTTCGCAGTATTGTTGGAGCACTACAGTATCTTACTTTGACTCGGCCTGATATATCTTTTTCAGTCAATAAAGTTTGTCAATTTCTACATTCTCCCCACTACCTCGCACTGGTCAGCAGTTAAAAGAATTTTGAGATATCTCAAGTCTACAGTAAGTACTGGTCTAAAGATAAAAAGATCAAAATATGTACTCGTTAGTGCTTTTTCTGATGCTGACTGGGCATGATGTGTGGATGATCGTCGTTCTACTAGTGGGTTTGCAGTTTTCTTAGGATCTAATCTAATATCCTGGAGTTCAAGAAAGCAAGCCACAGTATCACGATCTAGTACAGAGGCTGAATACAAGGCTATGGCAAATGTAACAGCTGAGGTTATCTGGATTCAAACTCTCTTGCGAGAGTTAGGCATAAAAAGTCCACCAGTAGCACGCCTTTGGTGTGATAATATTGGAGCGACATATCTTTCGGCAAATCCAGTATTTCACGCTAGAACAAAGCATATTGAGGTGGACTATCATTTTGTCAGAGAACGGGTATCTCAAGGACTATTGGATATTCGACTGTAGTATTGTTTTGTTTCTTTCGGGCACGACTTCATTGACTAAAAAAAGATTGCACTTATATAAAATGGGGTGATATTATTATTCTCTAACAACAGAAAAGAAACATTCAGGAAGATTTTAAAAAGAATAGCAGAGTAGCAGGGCGGCCACTACTTATCCACAACCAGCATGACAAAACTAATAAAGATAAAAAAGAGTTCGCAAACTTAAAAAGATAAGAATGAAGTGCATGCTAAACAGCGGAACAATCATCCTGCTTGCAGGTTCGGCGTGGATGGTGCTGTCCCGGCCGTTCGTGGAGTACCTGATCTGGGGGTGGGACAACCTCCCGCGCACGGTGCTCATGTACTACGCCAACTTCATCTCCTCCCCGGAGGGCTACTTCCACACGGTGGCGTGCAACGCGGACGAGTTCCGGAACACCACGGTGAACAGCGACCTGCACTTCATCTCCTGGGACAACCCGCCGATGCAGCACCCGCACTACCTCACCGTCGACGACTGGGACCGGATGGTCGGCAGCGACGCGCCCTTCGCGCGCAAGTTCCTCAGGGACGACCCCGTGCTGGACAGGATCGACGCCGACATCCTCGCGCGCCCGCCCGGCATGGTCGCGCCGGGAGGCTGGTGTCAAGCAGCTGCCGGCGGCGGCGGGCAGAACAACAACGCGACCGACGATCCGTGCGCGGCCGTCGGGAACGCCGCGTTCCTGCGGCCCGGCCCGGGCGCCGAGCGGCTGCAGAGGCTCGTCACGTCGCTGCTGTCGGAGGAGAACTTCCGGCCCAGGCAGTGCGTAGTAGAAGACGACAACTGAGATGGGCTGGGCCGCTGGGCACGAGCTGCTACTGACGCAATGTGCTTCGTTCGTTCTATGTACGACGATACTCCATGTCGGTACCTCATGTACAGCACTACTTGTGTTGTGATCTAACTCTTATTAAGGCAACGGCATGTAGGTGATACCGTACCTAAAAGATGTATGGTGGTAGGTACATGATGCTATGTGCCGAGGTCCTCTGCGGTACACCCGATACATGCATGCATGTGTGAGAATTCCAGGGATTGAAGCGTCGCACCTTTGCCGTGCCCGCCTGCATGTTAATATAGGCCAGGAAAACACCCCTGACGTGGTTTACAAGTTGCCGAGATTGCTTGCCGGTTATAGGAAAGTCTAGATCCTATTTACAAGGAAATTATCCTCCTAAAAGTACAACAATATATTCTACTGCTCTATATATATCCTAAACCGGTGCAAATCAACCACGTCACGGTGATTACAATATATTTAAATATCTTAACAGCCCTTCTCAATCATATAACTTACATAAGTTAAGATTGTGCCTAAAATTTCGAAGTTTCTAAATAGTGAGAGACTTGGTGAATCCATCTGCAACTTGATCATCCGTAGATATAAGTCGAATATCCAATAGTCCTTGAGATACCCGTTCTCTGACAAAATGATAGTCCACCTCAATATGCTTTGTTCTAGCGTGAAATACTGGATTTGCCGAAAGATATGTCGCTCCAATATTATCACACCAAAGGCGTGCTACTGGTGGACTTTTTATGCCTAACTCTCGCAAGAGAGTTTGAATCCAGATAACCTCAGCTGTTACATTTGCCATAGCCTTGTATTCAGCCTCTGTACTAGATCGTGATACTGTGGCTTGCTTTCTTGAACTCCAGGATATTAGATTAGATCCTAAGAAAACTGCAAACCCACTAGTAGAACGACGATCATCCACACATCATGCCCAGTCAGCATCAGAAAAAGCACTAACGAGTACATATTTTGATCTTTTTATCTTTAGACCAGTACTTACTGTAGACTTGAGATATCTCAAAATTCTTTTAACTGCTGACCAGTGCGAGGTAGTGGGAGAATGTAGAAATTGACAAACTTTATTGACTGAAAAAGATATATCAGGCCGAGTCAAAGTAAGATACTGTAGTGCTCCAACAATACTGCGAAAACGTGTGACATCCGTTGGTCCGAGTAGTTCTCCATCTTGGACCGAGAGCTTTTCAGAAGTAGACAACGGGGTGCTAACTGATTTGCAGTGTTGCATGTTCACACGTTTGATTATATCCGATGCATATTTTTCTTGTGACAATAAAATACCATCAGATACCTTCTTTACTTCAATGCCCAGAAAATAATGTAGATCCCCTAGATCCTTCAGTGCGAAATCCTTCTTCAAATCATGGATAAGTGCATCCACAGCATCTGGTGATGAACTTGCGACTATAATATCGTCAACATATATTAACAAAAATATTGTAATATGACCTTTCTTATAGAAGAATAAAGAAGTATCAGCCTTTGATGCTTGGAAACCAATATCTTGTAATTTTTGACTCAGCCGAGAGTACCAAGCTCTAGGTGCTTGTTTTAGACCATATAAAGCCTTATCTAACTTGCATACATACTGTGACATAGACTGCTTCTCATACCCTGGAGGTTGCCTCATATAAACTTCCTCCTCTAGAATGCCATGAAGAAACGCATTCTGAACATCTAACTGGCGAAGAGACCATCCACTAAGAACAATGCCACTATTTCATTAAAAGATTTAAAAGAACTGAAAAACGGATGTTTGAGTTGAAAAACAAAAAAGACAGATAAAACAAAGGACTGAAAAAATTATTCCTTTATAAAATAGGTGGCATGCAAAGTGCCAAAAGCATCGAATTAAACCCTAACCAATGGATCTTTAAATTGAGGAATTGTAAGACTAGCAGACTAAACCGTTTGCAATTAGTATAAAACAACAAAACTTACTAATTCTAGAAGTTTGTCGTCAATTCGATTTTCGGAAAGAGCACCTAGTGAAAGTCAAGTTTGGTTTTGATAATTAATGGTAATATTTTTGGAATAATGATTTCATGCGAGATGCATGAAAGGTTAAGTGTAGTCCACAAGCAACATTTGAGCTAAATAAAGGCCATGGCAGAAGAGATAGAAGCAAAGAAACAAAAAAGTAGAAGACCGTGTGAAGGCAAAGATATATGTGTATGGCTTTGTCTTCCACCAGCATGAGGTGATTAGAGAAGTAACAAATGGCCAGATTGATAGGATAGATGACCGTACTATTAAGACGGACAATCAGACTGACCCGATCTTTAGCATCTAAGCTCCGATGGATGCACTCCAATGCCTACCGGAGAGCTCCGACGAGGGTGTAAACCCTCCACCTTGCTCATTTTCTCAAACCTTTTCAAATGGCTAACCCCAATAGGTCTAACATGGGACAACCAACACCTTTAGCACAGAGATAGCATTTCAAAACATTTTTCAGTGGTTTTCATTTGCTTCTCACCACGTCACTCGATCTTAAATTCTTAATGCAAATGCAAGGTTGGGTCTCACCTAGTGGCACTAGGTACCCGTATTAGCAATGAGCTTTCCTCTCTTTATAGTACGACTATCCTAACAACCGGCCAAAATCATTTCTCCAATCACCTCATGGCCGATGAAAACAAACCCTATATTATATTTTTTGTCTTTGGCTTTGGCTTTGTTCTCATCTCTTCTCATTCACCTTTTTGAGGTTTTCCATCTCATGATCCTTGTCATCTCCTCTCCATAGCCTTATGTAGCTAAACCTTGCTTGTGGACTAATCATGACATGTTATCTCACACAAAACATGTTAGTACACTAATGTTGTTATTCAATTACCAAAACCCAAACAGATCTTTTGAAATTACTACCAATAAAACCCTAGGGAATGACAAGAATTGTTAATATTCTCATAGGGCCTAAAATCCCTTTTTACATATAACACCATCCCTACCATATACACCTCCGCCACCATAAACCGCCTCCACGGCTCCACACACAACCTCCACCATCTACATC
>JAHUYU010000218.1:0-26069 GCA_030439765.1 Tripidium arundinaceum
CCCTTCCTTGATCGGTTGATCTGGTAAATCTGGTCGCGCGAGAGCAGGAACGACTTGCAACGGGTTATACTGACTTACTGAGGACATATATAACATTACAATCAATTCCAAACTTCAGAGCCAATAATCTAGCCTGGTTCATGAAGTTTGTCACAATTTTTGTAAGATGTCGTTGCACGTATTTCTAATTATTTGACACAGTACAAATTCTACTTATGGATGAATAAATGATTTTCTTGGTAGGAAGTAATATGTATCGATAAAAGTACTTTCTCTATTCCAAATTTCATAGAATTTTTGTAAGATGTTGTTGCACGTATTTCTAATTACAAATTTCCAGTTATGGATGATTAAATGATTTTCATAGTAGGAAGTAATAGGTATCGATAAAAGTACTTTCTCCGTTCCAAATTTCATTGAAGCTCGAGCGCGGCGGTAGCTAAGGAGTAAAGTTCTCTTTATTTTTTTCACTTTCATTTTGTCTCTCCGTCAGCTCCTGACGAGTGCTGAGTGCAGCTTTGGTAGTCTAGTTCTTGCGTGCAACACGTACATGGGATATATTTGCCTTTCTCTTTTTTTTTTCTCTCTCTATATATCTATCTCCTTTTTCTGGTTCCTTGATCTTTGTACTCCTTTTCAAGTTGCTCTGCTCCTTCCCTCTTAAATTGGGCAGCTCTCAAATTCACCGCCATCATGTGCACGTGCCTGCGCCTACAAACCTGTAAGCCAGAGCCCTCGCCCGGAGGACTCTGCTGCCTTCCGCTTCATGATTAACCGGTGGCTATTAAGGTAGAATCCATATCAGCAAGGATAGAGAATCCACCTGCAGATTGAGTTAGTTTTTTTTTTTGAGGGGATGCAGATTGAGTTAGTGGAGGCGCTTGCTAGCAGGAAAACCGTGTACACAAAATTATGTGAAGATGTTGGCTTCGGTTTGAGTTAGACTTGTGTTCTTGGTTTTGCTTGCATGTGAGATCAAGATGGAGGTGAATTTGAGAGCTGCCCAATTTAAGAGGGAAGGAGCAGAGCAACTTGAAAAGGAGTACAAAGATCAAGGAACCAGAAAAAGGAGATAGATATATAGAGAGAGAAAAAAAAAAGAGAAAGGCAAATATATCCCATGTACGTGTTGCACGCAAGAACTAGACTACCAAAGCTGCACTCAGCACTCGTCAGGAGCTGACGGAGAGACAAAATGAAAGTGAAAAAAATAAAGAGAACTTTACTCCTTAGCTACCGCCGCGCTCGAGCTTCAATGAAATTTGGAACGGAGAAAGTACTTTTATCGATACCTATTACTTCCTACTATGAAAATCATTTAATCATCCATAACTGGAAATTTGTAATTAGAAATACGTGCAACAACATCTTACAAAAATTCTATGAAATTTGGAATAGAGAAAGTACTTTTATCGATACATATTACTTCCTACCAAGAAAATCATTTATTCATCCATAAGTAGAATTTGTACTGTGTCAAATAATTAGAAATACGTGCAACGACATCTTACAAAAATTGTGACAAACTTCATGAACCAGGCTAGATTATTGGCTCTGAAGTTTGGAATTGATTGTAATGTTATATATGTCCTCAGTAAGTCAGTATAACCCGTTGCAAGTCGTTCCTGCTCTCGCGCGACCAGATTTACCAGATCAACCGATCAAGGAAGGTGCCATGGCAGATGCAAAGGTTTCGTTTTTCGTGGCTGCGTCGACCATGGCGTGGGTCAGTGGGTGTGCCTCAAGTTCGGATTCATTGGCGTCGCGGGCGTCCAGTGCAGCTAAATGCTCTTTGGCAGTTCTGCGCCGAGTGCCGGTCCAGGCTTACACCCTTGCCGAATACTTCGGCAACTGCATGTGCCCCTGCTTCATGCAAGCCACCACAATGGATCTTCTCTCCAGTGAAATAACGGACGGCGTGGTTGCGGCGGCGTCGATGATCGGGAGCGCAATCGGGGAGATGGGAGCAGGACGTGCTGGAAGGCACGGACGGGTGGGTGGGTAGGGTGCAGTCGGTACGGTGCTTCCTGACCGACCCATGTCTGTCTCTGGGCGGGTCCCCTAGGCACGACGTGTACATTTTGCTCAAAAAAAAAAAAATAGGCACGACGTGTACACGGTGCCCGTCGCACCATGCTCTGAACATGCTCTGCTTGCTTAGCTTGATGAATGACATCATGCCTACACAATATACGGCCATTTTTTTACAAAATGAATTCATATATATACAATCTGAATACATATATAACTGAAGACATCCTTAGCCGTCCATCACCAGATCTGCGGTCGAAATTTAATCACTCAAGCACAACAATATAGTGGAAAATTATGTGCATGTACTATTATTATTATTATTATCTGTTGAGAGAAGATTCTTTCTTATACTCACTTCGCCCAAATGAAATCAACTTTTAGAATTATCTTAAGTCAATTTTAGATTTCTTCATATTTTATAGAAAAGAGTATAAATATTATGACATAAAATTATGATTATTGTGCCATGCAGTTGCAGATGGAAGAGAAACACTGAATTTGAGCTGCAGTAATCAACGATATAAGGTGAGGTACGGATGAAGATGAGGTGATAATTTAAGTTGAGTCAAGTCTATTGGCCTACAGTTATTGTTTTTTCTCCCGTTGCAACGCACGAACAAATATATTATCTCTAACGGCCAGATTGAAAGCTTCCATCCATTTATTTTTGTCCTCTTCCCTTAACTAACTTCGTGAATATGGATTTTTCCCATGTTTATATGACACATATTGGACAGAGTTCCTAAAGTAATATAGATAGTTATAGGAATCCTAATCCAAATAGATGTCTCCGATTCTAAGTATGTTGTATAGAAATTCTAGCTCAAATAAGAAAAAAATATAAGTATAAATTAGAAAATATATTATTTCTAACGACCAGATTGAAAGTAACAGATTATCCTCGCCGTATGGATATCCCATGGAGTCATGTAGGCTCCTGTTTAAATCAATATATTAGATAGAGCCTGGCTTGCAATCCGGACTCTCTTAGTTCTAAGACGTGGCCAATTCATGGCATGCAACGTATGTGATGCATGTATGCATACGGACCCTTGTTCAAATCTGATGCACGTAGAGAAAAGAGAAACGAAGCAAACACATAGTATTATTATGTCAAATAAAAATACAGATTGAAAAACGCTTCGAATCCTATCCCACTCTATATACATAACGAAACGTTTCTTTCATATGTGCTCTGATTTGGGCCCTCTTACGGCCGTATTTGGCCATGACTCTATTTGTCGGCGCATCAATGTCTCTTGGGTGCACTACAAATACCACCCCACTGACGCTGTCGCTAGGATTCACGAAGGTTCAAAGAGGTCGAGCTACTGACGTCTATCGAGCAAATATGACAACATAACAACGTGCTTTGATCCATGGGACAAGGAAGAAGCAACATGCTAGCTTCACAGCGAGCAGCCGTCGGCAACGGCTCGTGCGTTGCAACGGGATTAAAAAGTTATCGAACCTTCATAGAAAATGGCGATGAAACATTGCATATCTATTTATGTTTTATTCTTTCTCCAATTTTTTCAAACTATAATTTATTTTATGAAGACCACCGCATCCATAATATAAGTTAATTTTAGCAACAGTATGACTATGTTCTATTATATGTTTGTTTCAAATTAAAATACAACCTTGATAGATTTTATTTCTGCTGCACAATACAAAAATATTTAATTATGAATATATAAAAATTTTAATTTACATACTGTCCAATTGGTTTATTATAGTTGGCCATCAGTTGATATACATTTTAATAAGAATGAACTTTATTTCTTGTCATAATTGCATCAACAACTTAATGATTGGAATCTTTGTTTCTTAGGGAATGATCAATAATCCAAAGATTCACATATTGTATTTTTTATGTTTATGAGAAAAAAAAACATAAGAAAGAGGTACTCATCAGATAAGAAATAAAAATCAAACCTGGCAACTGGATGGAAAAAATTGGGCAGATCAGCGTTAAAAACCGAACGAAAAAAATCTTAGATGGACTGAGTGATTGGGTAGCGCTGGATGGTCGAGGGCATCGCTGTCGACACCCAGCGGCTCTTCTTCGCCGGCCAATACATCGACGAATGGACAGAGTGAAGGGGTCGCGTTGGACGGAGGGCATTGCCATTGGCGCCCAACGGCTCTTCTTTGTCGGCCAATACCTGGATGAGCAAACGGAGTTAACGGGTGGCGCTGGATGTTGATGGTGTCGCTGCAGCTTCCAATGGTTCTAGGTTCTTCTTCACTGACTGACGTACATCTCGACGATGACGGCCTGCCGGGTGCCACCCGTCGCATGCTACAGTGTGCGCCATGGGTATGTCCTCTTCCTCAGCCTCCACGTTGATGCCTCGCTGTACATGCTGGCTGCTCTTAGAAATATCGTACGTGGGATGTCCATTAGTTTGGGTACACACCACATGAACGTTCGCCTGACCATTCGATTGACATGGGTTTCGGATCAAATGAACAAGCTTTCAAGGAGTTGCAGCAGCGAGCCGAGCTTCGACGTGAGTTTGACGTCGTTAGCCGGATCAAGGATAACCCCCAATTCACTGGCCTACGTTGAGCGCCGCCGGGCCATCGCCATCAAGGAGGCCATTTGGAAGCGCTACGTGTTGGTTTATGCGCAATGACTTATTGGGCCGAGGGGCGAGGATTCGGCGTGTTCTTTTTCTCAACCAAGCTGAACCCCCGTGAATGATGCTTGGATGGATGGTCGGCATGTCTCAAATTTGTGCGGGAAATGTTTTTGCTGCACTTTCCTTGTTGTTTACTTGCTATGCGCTATTTCAATTTTTGTTTTGTGTTTCGTGAGTTCGCTCTTGAGTCCAATTTTGGTGAGTCCTGTTTTAGTTGGCTTCCTTGAGTCTGTTTCTTTTCCCACGTTCAGCGTTCCCTTCCCATCTAGTAGATCATATAATTCTGGATGGAAGGCTTAGAGTTGGAATTCTGCATTGATGATAACCATGTAGATTTAGAGTTGGAGGGGAGGGCCCAAATCAGAGCACATATGAAAGAAACGTTTCGTTATGTATATAGAGTGGGATAGGATTCGAAGCGTTTTTCAATCTGTATTTTTATTTGACATAATAATACTATGTGTTTGCTTCGTTTCTCTTTTCTCTACGTGCATCAGATTTGAACAAGGGTCCGTATGCATACATGCATCACATACGTTGCATGCCATGAATTGGCCACGTCTTAGAACTAAGAGAGTCCGGATTGCAAGCCAGGCTCTATCTAATATATTGATTTAAACAGGAGCCTACATGACTCCATGGGATATCCATACGGCGAGGATAATCTGTTACTTTCAATCTGGTCGTTAGAAATAATATATTTTCTAATTTATACTTATATTTTTTTCTTATTTGAGCTAGAATTTCTATACAACATACTTAGAATCGGAGACATCTATTTGGATTAGGATTCCTATAACTATCTATATTACTTTAGGAACTCTGTCCAATATGTGTCATATAAACATGGGAAAAATCCATATTCACGAAGTTAGTTAAGGGAAGAGGACAAAAATAAATGGATGGAAGCTTTCAATCTGGCCGTTAGAGATAATATATTTGTTCGTGCGTTGCAACGGGAGAAAAAACAATAACTGTAGGCCAATAGACTTGACTCAACTTAAATTATCACCTCATCTTCATCCGTACCTCACCTTATATCGTTGATTACTGCAGCTCAAATTCAGTGTTTCTCTTCCATCTGCAACTGCATGGCACAATAATCATAATTTTATGTCATAATATTTATACTCTTTTCTATAAAATATGAAGAAATCTAAAATTGACTTAAGATAATTCTAAAAGTTGATTTCATTTGGGCGAAGTGAGTATAAGAAAGAATCTTCTCTCAACAGATAATAATAATAATAATAGTACATGCACATAATTTTCCACTATATTGTTGTGCTTGAGTGATTAAATTTCGACCGCAGATCTGGTGATGGACGGCTAAGGATGTCTTCAGTTATATATGTATTCAGATTGTATATATATGAATTCATTTTGTAAAAAAATGGCCGTATATTGTGTAGGCATGATGTCATTCATCAAGCTAAGCAAGCAGAGCATGTTCAGAGCATGGTGCGACGGGCACCGTGTACACGTCGTGCCTATTTTTTTTTTTTTGAGCAAAATGTACACGTCGTGCCTAGGGGACCCGCCCAGAGACAGACATGGGTCGGTCAGGAAGCACCGTACCGACTGCACCCTACCCACCCACCCGTCCGTGCCTTCCAGCACGTCCTGCTCCCATCTCCCCGATTGCGCTCCCGATCATCGACGCCGCCGCAACCACGCCGTCCGTTATTTCACTGGAGAGAAGATCCATTGTGGTGGCTTGCATGAAGCAGGGGCACATGCAGTTGCCGAAGTATTCGGCAAGGGTGTAAGCCTGGACCGGCACTCGGCGCAGAACTGCCAAAGAGCATTTAGCTGCACTGGACGCCCGCGACGCCAATGAATCCGAACTTGAGGCACACCCACTGACCCACGCCATGGTCGACGCAGCCACGAAAAACGAAACCTTTGCATCTGCCATGGCACCTTCCTTGATCGGTTGATCTGGTAAATCTGGTCGCGCGAGAGCAGGAACGACTTGCAACGGGTTATACTGACTTACTGAGGACATATATAACATTACAATCAATTCCAAACTTCAGAGCCAATAATCTAGCCTGGTTCATGAAGTTTGTCACAATTTTTGTAAGATGTCGTTGCACGTATTTCTAATTATTTGACACAGTACAAATTCTACTTATGGATGAATAAATGATTTTCTTGGTAGGAAGTAATATGTATCGATAAAAGTACTTTCTCTATTCCAAATTTCATAGAATTTTTGTAAGATGTTGTTGCACGTATTTCTAATTACAAATTTCCAGTTATGGATGATTAAATGATTTTCATAGTAGGAAGTAATAGGTATCGATAAAAGTACTTTCTCCGTTCCAAATTTCATTGAAGCTCGAGCGCGGCGGTAGCTAAGGAGTAAAGTTCTCTTTATTTTTTTCACTTTCATTTTGTCTCTCCGTCAGCTCCTGACGAGTGCTGAGTGCAGCTTTGGTAGTCTAGTTCTTGCGTGCAACACGTACATGGGATATATTTGCCTTTCTCTTTTTTTTTTCTCTCTCTATATATCTATCTCCTTTTTCTGGTTCCTTGATCTTTGTACTCCTTTTCAAGTTGCTCTGCTCCTTCCCTCTTAAATTGGGCAGCTCTCAAATTCACCTCCATCTTGATCTCACATGCAAGCAAAACCAAGAACACAAGTCTAACTCAAACCGAAGCCAACATCTTCACATAATTTTGTGTACACGGTTTTCCTGCTAGCAAGCGCCTCCACTAACTCAATCTGCATCCCCTCAAAAAAAAAAACTAACTCAATCTGCAGGTGGATTCTCTATCCTTGCTGATATGGATTCTACCTTAATAGCCACCGGTTAATCATGAAGCGGAAGGCAGCAGAGTCCTCCGGGCGAGGGCTCTGGCTTACAGGTTTGTAGGCGCAGGCACGTGCACATGATGGCGGTGAATTTGAGAGCTGCCCAATTTAAGAGGGAAGGAGCAGAGCAACTTGAAAAGGAGTACAAAGATCAAGGAACCAGAAAAAGGAGATAGATATATAGAGAGAGAAAAAAAAAAGAGAAAGGCAAATATATCCCATGTACGTGTTGCACGCAAGAACTAGACTACCAAAGCTGCACTCAGCACTCGTCAGGAGCTGACGGAGAGACAAAATGAAAGTGAAAAAAATAAAGAGAACTTTACTCCTTAGCTACCGCCGCGCTCGAGCTTCAATGAAATTTGGAACGGAGAAAGTACTTTTATCGATACCTATTACTTCCTACTATGAAAATCATTTAATCATCCATAACTGGAAATTTGTAATTAGAAATACGTGCAACAACATCTTACAAAAATTCTATGAAATTTGGAATAGAGAAAGTACTTTTATCGATACATATTACTTCCTACCAAGAAAATCATTTATTCATCCATAAGTAGAATTTGTACTGTGTCAAATAATTAGAAATACGTGCAACGACATCTTACAAAAATTGTGACAAACTTCATGAACCAGGCTAGATTATTGGCTCTGAAGTTTGGAATTGATTGTAATGTTATATATGTCCTCAGTAAGTCAGTATAACCCGTTGCAAGTCGTTCCTGCTCTCGCGCGACCAGATTTACCAGATCAACCGATCAAGGAAGGTGCCATGGCAGATGCAAAGGTTTCGTTTTTCGTGGCTGCGTCGACCATGGCGTGGGTCAGTGGGTGTGCCTCAAGTTCGGATTCATTGGCGTCGCGGGCGTCCAGTGCAGCTAAATGCTCTTTGGCAGTTCTGCGCCGAGTGCCGGTCCAGGCTTACACCCTTGCCGAATACTTCGGCAACTGCATGTGCCCCTGCTTCATGCAAGCCACCACAATGGATCTTCTCTCCAGTGAAATAACGGACGGCGTGGTTGCGGCGGCGTCGATGATCGGGAGCGCAATCGGGGAGATGGGAGCAGGACGTGCTGGAAGGCACGGACGGGTGGGTGGGTAGGGTGCAGTCGGTACGGTGCTTCCTGACCGACCCATGTCTGTCTCTGGGCGGGTCCCCTAGGCACGACGTGTACATTTTGCTCAAAAAAAAAAAAATAGGCACGACGTGTACACGGTGCCCGTCGCACCATGCTCTGAACATGCTCTGCTTGCTTAGCTTGATGAATGACATCATGCCTACACAATATACGGCCATTTTTTTACAAAATGAATTCATATATATACAATCTGAATACATATATAACTGAAGACATCCTTAGCCGTCCATCACCAGATCTGCGGTCGAAATTTAATCACTCAAGCACAACAATATAGTGGAAAATTATGTGCATGTACTATTATTATTATTATTATCTGTTGAGAGAAGATTCTTTCTTATACTCACTTCGCCCAAATGAAATCAACTTTTAGAATTATCTTAAGTCAATTTTAGATTTCTTCATATTTTATAGAAAAGAGTATAAATATTATGACATAAAATTATGATTATTGTGCCATGCAGTTGCAGATGGAAGAGAAACACTGAATTTGAGCTGCAGTAATCAACGATATAAGGTGAGGTACGGATGAAGATGAGGTGATAATTTAAGTTGAGTCAAGTCTATTGGCCTACAGTTATTGTTTTTTCTCCCGTTGCAACGCACGAACAAATATATTATCTCTAACGGCCAGATTGAAAGCTTCCATCCATTTATTTTTGTCCTCTTCCCTTAACTAACTTCGTGAATATGGATTTTTCCCATGTTTATATGACACATATTGGACAGAGTTCCTAAAGTAATATAGATAGTTATAGGAATCCTAATCCAAATAGATGTCTCCGATTCTAAGTATGTTGTATAGAAATTCTAGCTCAAATAAGAAAAAAATATAAGTATAAATTAGAAAATATATTATTTCTAACGACCAGATTGAAAGTAACAGATTATCCTCGCCGTATGGATATCCCATGGAGTCATGTAGGCTCCTGTTTAAATCAATATATTAGATAGAGCCTGGCTTGCAATCCGGACTCTCTTAGTTCTAAGACGTGGCCAATTCATGGCATGCAACGTATGTGATGCATGTATGCATACGGACCCTTGTTCAAATCTGATGCACGTAGAGAAAAGAGAAACGAAGCAAACACATAGTATTATTATGTCAAATAAAAATACAGATTGAAAAACGCTTCGAATCCTATCCCACTCTATATACATAACGAAACGTTTTTCAATCTGTATTTTTATTTGACATAATAATACTATGTGTTTGCTTCGTTTCTCTTTTCTCTACGTGCATCAGATTTGAACAAGGGTCCGTATGCATACATGCATCACATACGTTGCATGCCATGAATTGGCCACGTCTTAGAACTAAGAGAGTCCGGATTGCAAGCCAGGCTCTATCTAATATATTGATTTAAACAGGAGCCTACATGACTCCATGGGATATCCATACGGCGAGGATAATCTGTTACTTTCAATCTGGTCGTTAGAAATAATATATTTTCTAATTTATACTTATATTTTTTTCTTATTTGAGCTAGAATTTCTATACAACATACTTAGAATCGGAGACATCTATTTGGATTAGGATTCCTATAACTATCTATATTACTTTAGGAACTCTGTCCAATATGTGTCATATAAACATGGGAAAAATCCATATTCACGAAGTTAGTTAAGGGAAGAGGACAAAAATAAATGGATGGAAGCTTTCAATCTGGCCGTTAGAGATAATATATTTGTTCGTGCGTTGCAACGGGAGAAAAAACAATAACTGTAGGCCAATAGACTTGACTCAACTTAAATTATCACCTCATCTTCATCCGTACCTCACCTTATATCGTTGATTACTGCAGCTCAAATTCAGTGTTTCTCTTCCATCTGCAACTGCATGGCACAATAATCATAATTTTATGTCATAATATTTATACTCTTTTCTATAAAATATGAAGAAATCTAAAATTGACTTAAGATAATTCTAAAAGTTGATTTCATTTGGGCGAAGTGAGTATAAGAAAGAATCTTCTCTCAACAGATAATAATAATAATAATAGTACATGCACATAATTTTCCACTATATTGTTGTGCTTGAGTGATTAAATTTCGACCGCAGATCTGGTGATGGACGGCTAAGGATGTCTTCAGTTATATATGTATTCAGATTGTATATATATGAATTCATTTTGTAAAAAAATGGCCGTATATTGTGTAGGCATGATGTCATTCATCAAGCTAAGCAAGCAGAGCATGTTCAGAGCATGGTGCGACGGGCACCGTGTACACGTCGTGCCTATTTTTTTTTTTTTGAGCAAAATGTACACGTCGTGCCTAGGGGACCCGCCCAGAGACAGACATGGGTCGGTCAGGAAGCACCGTACCGACTGCACCCTACCCACCCACCCGTCCGTGCCTTCCAGCACGTCCTGCTCCCATCTCCCCGATTGCGCTCCCGATCATCGACGCCGCCGCAACCACGCCGTCCGTTATTTCACTGGAGAGAAGATCCATTGTGGTGGCTTGCATGAAGCAGGGGCACATGCAGTTGCCGAAGTATTCGGCAAGGGTGTAAGCCTGGACCGGCACTCGGCGCAGAACTGCCAAAGAGCATTTAGCTGCACTGGACGCCCGCGACGCCAATGAATCCGAACTTGAGGCACACCCACTGACCCACGCCATGGTCGACGCAGCCACGAAAAACGAAACCTTTGCATCTGCCATGGCACCTTCCTTGATCGGTTGATCTGGTAAATCTGGTCGCGCGAGAGCAGGAACGACTTGCAACGGGTTATACTGACTTACTGAGGACATATATAACATTACAATCAATTCCAAACTTCAGAGCCAATAATCTAGCCTGGTTCATGAAGTTTGTCACAATTTTTGTAAGATGTCGTTGCACGTATTTCTAATTATTTGACACAGTACAAATTCTACTTATGGATGAATAAATGATTTTCTTGGTAGGAAGTAATATGTATCGATAAAAGTACTTTCTCTATTCCAAATTTCATAGAATTTTTGTAAGATGTTGTTGCACGTATTTCTAATTACAAATTTCCAGTTATGGATGATTAAATGATTTTCATAGTAGGAAGTAATAGGTATCGATAAAAGTACTTTCTCCGTTCCAAATTTCATTGAAGCTCGAGCGCGGCGGTAGCTAAGGAGTAAAGTTCTCTTTATTTTTTTCACTTTCATTTTGTCTCTCCGTCAGCTCCTGACGAGTGCTGAGTGCAGCTTTGGTAGTCTAGTTCTTGCGTGCAACACGTACATGGGATATATTTGCCTTTCTCTTTTTTTTTTCTCTCTCAATTCTTCTGTCTTGTTCAAAGTATATGTTGTTCTAATACGTTACTTTTCATAATCATATGCATGTTTATCAGTCGGTGAGGAAACTTGCAAGCTAAAAAATTCTCAACTGCTGTTAAATATGATTAGCATTTAGCCATAGGAACAACCAGACATCAAGGACCAATTACTACAGTCTACTAACCTATACATATAGGCAAGAATCTGCATGTGGTGTCCCATTGAACCTCTTCCTTTTTATGTCAAATATTTCTTTCCTATATTTGCTTGTCTTTGGCATTATTTGCTGTTCATATTTAGGATGTCATTACAGTGCAAGTGTGCAACTGCTGCATGCTCTTCATTAGTACTGTAGCATGGGTGTTTGGCATGGCTCCTCTTGATGAGGGGCTCTTCTGGAGGAGCCAGAGCCGTTTTGGAGGAGCCACAATTTGTGGCTTCTCCAAAATGGCTCTGGCTCCTCTGTTTTTTATTGAAAAATGGCTCCTTCAGGAAAACGTTTGGCAGTAGAGCCGGAGCCGAAGAGGAGCCCTGCCAAATGGGCCCTAAATGGCATGGCCAAGCTTCTTTCATGTGGGTTGCTATCTCCTATCATCATTCTCAGAAAAAATCTCATAGATGGGGCCCTTGTGCTGTGCATAATTCTTCCATCTGGATTCTCAATCTAGCATATTTTTACGCTGAACTAGACTTAGTAATGGATCAAGCATGAATCATCAACTGCACATGCATTTGCGTAACATGATTATTTTTGTTTAGTCAAGTTGAATCGTTATAGACTATTTCTTAGGGATTGGAGCTCCTTCCTTTCCAGAGTTTAACGCCTAAATGTCCCTTGATGATCGTTATAAAAAAAATGTCCCTTGATGATCGTTTTCCTATATATTTTTAAACAAGATGATTGCATTGTATTGCTGATTTATGTTTGATTCAGTTTTTCTGTGTTATCTCATCTCTATCCATTTTACTTATTATATGTTGTAGATTTCTACTGTAAACATGAACTATAGAAGCATATAAATTAGTGAACTTGCACGACTGTTGTTCAGAAGGATGTACTTTTCTTTTCCTCTTAGGGGCTTGGAGCCTGGTGCTATGCCCATTTAACTATTGCTTGCTTTCAAATCCTATATATCTAATTTTGCAAAGTGTGTCACTAGGTGACCAGGTGATATACGAAAATGCGGGACCATTTCTCTTTGGGTGTTAACTTGCAATTTAACTCGTCCCACTACTCTGTGCATGAAAATTTTGCAGGTTGCAGAGAATTCACACATCCCTCGAATGCACTGCTGCCCCTACGGTCTTTTACTCAGTGTGTATGCTGCAGAATCTCTCTTATCCAGATAATCATACTATGCAGCCTCCAACTGACAGTTCAGTTGCATCGGCATGCTTCCTTGCTTTGCAAAAGTACTTGGAGAAATCGAGCTCCTATCAGTTAAACAAATTCTTGAATAAAGTCAGAAGGCAACCAGAGGATCAAATCATTTTCGAAGAAATCCATCCACATGGATGAGAATGAAGCAATATCATGGACAGTGGATAAAGCAGATTTCATGGCCATCCTTGAAGCAAAAATATGTTCTTCAAAGAAATAAATTACAAGGGCTTGAAATGCTATCGCGAGCACATGTGATGCTTTCCAACTACACTGGAGAGACTACCAGATGCTTTCCAATTTGGCTAGAAAGACAGCCAGAACATGCATACTCCAAATGACATCAAGAGTGCTGATGGACTAGCCTGCCTTTCTAAATTCCCTGCCTGTAGGGCACCAGCGTCGAAAGCAAACGTCTGATGCTTGTATATTGGAATACAGATGGAGAATAGTCAGATTTATAAGTCTCATTGCCTTTTTCAGAGGTGTTAACGTGGTATGCGTCATATCAGACGTGGTGGGTAGTGGCCTACAATTTTTTGTGAATTAATGGGATTGCTATAGGCCTATAGCAATGTGTAGCTTTGGCTATGTTATTGCTTTACTCCACCAGCATGAACTTTGTTTGTCTGATCTTCAACTATGGTGCAATTTGGCATTGACATTTAAGTTCTCTTTCTGAAGTATTCAAGTTATCTCTACCATCATCTGAGGGGTTAATTGGATATGTGCCATTACAAATGCCGCGTTCCATAGATAAGATATACCATTACTACCTTTGTTTAAATCCATCTAGTTAACTTTGCAATTAACTATTTTACGTCCGAGTCAAATTAACTAGACTTGATAATTTTTAGCAGCTACTCCCTTTATCCTGTGATCCAGTGTATTTTAGAAATTTTAGGACAAATTAAGAGAGACACATGTGCTCTCATTTTATTTCCTAATCAGACAATATCATCGACATGATTAATGGTGATTGATTGATACTCCCTCCATCCCAAATTATAAGACGTTTGACTTTTTTGACATCAAGTTTGACTACTCGTCTTATTCAAAAATTTGTGCAAAATATTAATTCTTTTATCGTGGCTTGGTATATTAATAAAAGTCCCTCAAGAATGACTTAAATTTGACTATGTTTGTAAAATTTTTTTGAATAAGACGAGTGGTCAAACTTGGGATCAAAAAAGTCAAACGTCTTATAATTTGGGATGGAGGAAGTAAATAGAAAATAATTAGTGCAAAACTAGTTTTCATCTCCTAGAATCCCTTATACTACCTCCATTCTCTTTTATAAAATATAGTTGGACATGACACCGACTCCCAAATAACACTTTGACTATTTATTTTATTTATATTTTTTATATTTATAAATTATGATAATCTGACAGTTCAATTAACTACAAATCTAATTATATCAAGTTTATATTATAATAATTAAAATTATTAGCTAAACTATTGGTGAGAGATTGTAAAGTTTGAATCTTGATATGGACGTGCCTTTTATAAAAGAGAATGGATAAAGTATTTAATATTAATTTTGAATGCTACTAGAATGCGCTACTACATGACTGATGGAGTAACTAGCCCTGTTCATCAGTTCAGCAAACCCAGTGACCAACCCGTACCCAAACCATGCATGACCGGTCAAGCATCGTATACACGGGCTGGGTTGGTTCCCATCAAAACCCGCTCAATGGCAAGTAGTTCTAACGGGTCACGGGTTAAACCCAAGTAACCCGTGGAACCGTCCTCTTCCTCGCCCCCTCCAATCCTTCGTGCTCCTCTCAAGTGTCCACCGGAGACGGCGCCGGCGCATCAACGGAGAAGCAGGAGGGTGGCGGCGGTGGAGCCGGTGGAGAAGAAGTTGGTGCCGCGGTGTCGGCGACAAGAGCCACCACGAGGTCACGTCGCATCGTGAGGAGACGAGGAACGAGGTCGCATCTGTGTAGAAGCAGACTTCTTCTTGCCTTCGCCTCGGTGCCGCCTGCTGGGATCATGGGAAGCTTACAGGTATTGGGATTTCAGGACTCGGGAGCGGCGGAACAGCCGCCGCGGTGCAACAGCATGCACGTGATGACGCGGAGTTGCGAATACGAAGGGTTTGCCGCGCAGCAGACTGAACTGGACGTGACCGTATATGCCAAAGACATGTACTACATATACGTATACTCATGGGCCCCTAACGTCATGGGCCCTTGGGCGTCGCACTGCCTGCCCTCCCCCTTAAGACGGGCCTGCTCGGACATATAATAGTTACTCCTAAGCCTGTTCATGGTCCGGGTTTTTCGGTTTTTGGTTAATATGTAACCCAAACCACAAAAGTAGTATACGGGCTGCCCTGGGCTGGTTACCAGCAGTTTCAAAGGCAGGTTCAAGGAATCGCTAGGTTGGGTTGGTCAACGAGTGCCGTGGTTTCGTCATGCCGCTGAAGCGGCTACAAGGACACCGGCGCCGAGGCGAATGACTAGGCGAAAGAGGTGGTGGGTGCGAGCATCTGCGCCAAGCCGGATGCTAGGCAGAGAAGGTGGGGGCAAGCGGACGGGGAGGAGGAGGACGTGGCGGCGGCACCGAGGCGAAGGCAAGAAGAAGTCTGCTTCTACACAGATGCGACCTCGTTCCTCGTCTCCTCACGATGCGACGTGACCTCGTGGTGGCTCTTGTCGCCGACACCGCGGCACCAACTTCTTCTCCACCGGCTCCACCGCCGCCACCCTCCTGCTTCTCCGTTGATGCGCCGGCGCCGTCTCCGGTGGACACTTGAGAGGAGCACGAAGGATTGGAGGGGGCGAGGAAGAGGACGGGTTCCACGGGTTACTTGGGTTTAACCCGTGACCCGTTAGAACTACTTGCCATTGAGCGGGTTTTGATGGGAACCAACCCAGCCCGTGTATACGATGCTTGACCGGTCATGCATGGTTTGGGTACGGGTTGGTCACTGGGTTTGCTGAACTGATGAACAGGGCTAGTTACTCCATCAGTCATGTAGTAGCGCATTCTAGTAGCATTCAAAATTAATATTAAATACTTTATCCATTCTCTTTTATAAAAGGCACGTCCCATATCAAGATTCAAACTTTACAATCTCTCACCAATAGTTTAGCTAATAATTTTAATTATTATAATATAAACTTGATATAATTAGATTTGTAGTTAATTGAACTGTCAGATTATCATAATTTATAAATATAAAAAATATAAATAAAATAAATAGTCAAAGTGTTATTTGGGAGTCGGTGTCATGTCCAACTATATTTTATAAAAGAGAATGGAGGTAGTATAAGGGATTCTAGGAGATGAAAACTAGTTTTGCACTAATTATTTTCTATTTACTTCCTCCATCCCAAATTATAAGACGTTTGACTTTTTTGATCCCAAGTTTGACCACTCGTCTTATTCAAAAAAATTTTACAAACATAGTCAAATTTAAGTCATTCTTGAGGGGACTTTTATTAATATACCAAGCCACGATAAAAGAATTAATATTTTGCACAAATTTTTGAATAAGACGAGTAGTCAAACTTGATGTCAAAAAAGTCAAACGTCTTATAATTTGGGATGGAGGGAGTATCAATCAATCACCATTAATCATGTCGATGATATTGTCTGATTAGGAAATAAAATGAGAGCACATGTGTCTCTCTTAATTTGTCCTAAAATTTCTAAAATACACTGGATCACAGGATAAAGGGAGTAGCTGCTAAAAATTATCAAGTCTAGTTAATTTGACTCGGACGTAAAATAGTTAATTGCAAAGTTAACTAGATGGATTTAAACAAAGGTAGTAATGGTATATCTTATCTATGGAACGCGGCATTTGTAATGGCACATATCCAATTAACCCCTCAGATGATGGTAGAGATAACTTGAATACTTCAGAAAGAGAACTTAAATGTCAATGCCAAATTGCACCATAGTTGAAGATCAGACAAACAAAGTTCATGCTGGTGGAGTAAAGCAATAACATAGCCAAAGCTACACATTGCTATAGGCCTATAGCAATCCCATTAATTCACAAAAAATTGTAGGCCACTACCCACCACGTCTGATATGACGCATACCACGTTAACACCTCTGAAAAAGGCAATGAGACTTATAAATCTGACTATTCTCCATCTGTATTCCAATATACAAGCATCAGACGTTTGCTTTCGACGCTGGTGCCCTACAGGCAGGGAATTTAGAAAGGCAGGCTAGTCCATCAGCACTCTTGATGTCATTTGGAGTATGCATGTTCTGGCTGTCTTTCTAGCCAAATTGGAAAGCATCTGGTAGTCTCTCCAGTGTAGTTGGAAAGCATCACATGTGCTCGCGATAGCATTTCAAGCCCTTGTAATTTATTTCTTTGAAGAACATATTTTTGCTTCAAGGATGGCCATGAAATCTGCTTTATCCACTGTCCATGATATTGCTTCATTCTCATCCATGTGGATGGATTTCTTCGAAAATGATTTGATCCTCTGGTTGCCTTCTGACTTTATTCAAGAATTTGTTTAACTGATAGGAGCTCGATTTCTCCAAGTACTTTTGCAAAGCAAGGAAGCATGCCGATGCAACTGAACTGTCAGTTGGAGGCTGCATAGTATGATTATCTGGATAAGAGAGATTCTGCAGCATACACACTGAGTAAAAGACCGTAGGGGCAGCAGTGCATTCGAGGGATGTGTGAATTCTCTGCAACCTGCAAAATTTTCATGCACAGAGTAGTGGGACGAGTTAAATTGCAAGTTAACACCCAAAGAGAAATGGTCCCGCATTTTCGTATATCACCTGGTCACCTAGTGACACACTTTGCAAAATTAGATATATAGGATTTGAAAGCAAGCAATAGTTAAATGGGCATAGCACCAGGCTCCAAGCCCCTAAGAGGAAAAGAAAAGTACATCCTTCTGAACAACAGTCGTGCAAGTTCACTAATTTATATGCTTCTATAGTTCATGTTTACAGTAGAAATCTACAACATATAATAAGTAAAATGGATAGAGATGAGATAACACAGAAAAACTGAATCAAACACAAATCAGCAATACAATGCAATCATCTTGTTTAAAAATATATAGGAAAACGATCATCAAGGGACATTTTTTTTATAACGATCATCAAGGGACATTTAGGCGTTAAACTCTGGAAAGGAAGGAGCTCCAATCCCTAAGAAATAGTCTATAACGATTCAACTTGACTAAACAAAAATAATCATGTTACGCAAATGCATGTGCAGTTGATGATTCATGCTTGATCCATTACTAAGTCTAGTTCAGCGTAAAAATATGCTAGATTGAGAATCCAGATGGAAGAATTATGCACAGCACAAGGGCCCCATCTATGAGATTTTTTCTGAGAATGATGATAGGAGATAGCAACCCACATGAAAGAAGCTTGGCCATGCCATTTAGGGCCCATTTGGCAGGGCTCCTCTTCGGCTCCTTCAGGAAAACGTTTGGCAGTAGAGCCGGAGCCGAAGAGGAGCCCCTGCCAAATGGGCCCTAAATGGCATGGCCAAGCTTCTTTCATGTGGGTTGCTATCTCCTATCATCATTCTCAGAAAAAATCTCATAGATGGGGCCCTTGTGCTGTGCATAATTCTTCCATCTGGATTCTCAATCTAGCATATTTTTACGCTGAACTAGACTTAGTAATGGATCAAGCATGAATCATCAACTGCACATGCATTTGCGTAACATGATTATTTTTGTTTAGTCAAGTTGAATCGTTATAGACTATTTCTTAGGGATTGGAGCTCCTTCCTTTCCAGAGTTTAACGCCTAAATGTCCCTTGATGATCGTTATAAAAAAAATGTCCCTTGATGATCGTTTTCCTATATATTTTTAAACAAGATGATTGCATTGTATTGCTGATTTGTGTTTGATTCAGTTTTTCTGTGTTATCTCATCTCTATCCATTTTACTTATTATATGTTGTAGATTTCTACTGTAAACATGAACTATAGAAGCATATAAATTAGTGAACTTGCACGACTGTTGTTCAGAAGGATGTACTTTTCTTTTCCTCTTAGGGGCTTGGAGCCTGGTGCTATGCCCATTTAACTATTGCTTGCTTTCAAATCCTATATATCTAATTTTGCAAAGTGTGTCACTAGGTGACCAGGTGATATACGAAAATGCGGGACCATTTCTCTTTGGGTGTTAACTTGCAATTTAACTCGTCCCACTACTCTGTGCATGAAAATTTTGCAGGTTGCAGAGAATTCACACATCCCTCGAATGCACTGCTGCCCTACGGTCTTTTACTCAGTGTGTATGCTGCAGAATCTCTCTTATCCAGATAATCATACTATGCAGCCTCCAACTGACAGTTCAGTTGCATCGGCATGCTTCCTTGCTTTGCAAAAGTACTTGGAGAAATCGAGCTCCTATCAGTTAAACAAATTCTTGAATAAAGTCAGAAGGCAACCAGAGGATCAAATCATTTTCGAAGAAATCCATCCACATGGATGAGAATGAAGCAATATCATGGACAGTGGATAAAGCAGATTTCATGGCCATCCTTGAAGCAAAAATATGTTCTTCAAAGAAATAAATTACAAGGGCTTGAAAAATGCTATCGCGAGCACATGTGATGCTTTCCAACTACACTGGAGAGACTACCAGATGCTTTCCAATTTGGCTAGAAAGACAGCCAGAACATGCATACTCCAAATGACATCAAGAGTGCTGATGGACTAGCCTGCCTTTCTAAATTCCCTGCCTGTAGGGCACCAGCGTCGAAAGCAAACGTCTGATGCTTGTATATTGGAATACAGATGGAGAATAGTCAGATTTATAAGTCTCATTGCCTTTTTCAGAGGTGTTAACGTGGTATGCGTCATATCAGACGTGGTGGGTAGTGGCCTACAATTTTTTGTGAATTAATGGGATTGCTATAGGCCTATAGCAATGTGTAGCTTTGGCTATGTTATTGCTTTACTCCACCAGCATGAACTTTGTTTGTCTGATCTTCAACTATGGTGCAATTTGGCATTGACATTTAAGTTCTCTTTCTGAAGTATTCAAGTTATCTCTACCATCATCTGAGGGGTTAATTGGATATGTGCCATTACAAATGCCGCGTTCCATAGATAAGATATACCATTACTACCTTTGTTTAAATCCATCTAGTTAACTTTGCAATTAACTATTTTACGTCCGAGTCAAATTAACTAGACTTGATAATTTTTAGCAGCTACTCCCTTTATCCTGTGATCCAGTGTATTTTAGAAATTTTAGGACAAATTAAGAGAGACACATGTGCTCTCATTTTATTTCCTAATCAGACAATATCATCGACATGATTAATGGTGATTGATTGATACTCCCTCCATCCCAAATTATAAGACGTTTGACTTTTTTGACATCAAGTTTGACTACTCGTCTTATTCAAAAATTTGTGCAAAATATTAATTCTTTTATCGTGGCTTGGTATATTAATAAAAGTCCCTCAAGAATGACTTAAATTTGACTATGTTTGTAAAATTTTTTTGAATAAGACGAGTGGTCAAACTTGGGATCAAAAAAGTCAAACGTCTTATAATTTGGGATGGAGGAAGTAAATAGAAAATAATTAGTGCAAAACTAGTTTTCATCTCCTAGAATCCCTTATACTACCTCCATTCTCTTTTATAAAATATAGTTGGACATGACACCGACTCCCAAATAACACTTTGACTATTTATTTTATTTATATTTTTTATATTTATAAATTATGATAATCTGACAGTTCAATTAACTACAAATCTAATTATATCAAGTTTATATTATAATAATTAAAATTATTAGCTAAACTATTGGTGAGAGATTGTAAAGTTTGAATCTTGATATGGACGTGCCTTTTATAAAAGAGAATGGATAAAGTATTTAATATTAATTTTGAATGCTACTAGAATGCGCTACTACATGACTGATGGAGTAACTAGCCCTGTTCATCAGTTCAGCAAACCCAGTGACCAACCCGTACCCAAACCATGCATGACCGGTCAAGCATCGTATACACGGGCTGGGTTGGTTCCCATCAAAACCCGCTCAATGGCAAGTAGTTCTAACGGGTCACGGGTTAAACCCAAGTAACCCGTGGAACCCGTCCTCTTCCTCGCCCCCTCCAATCCTTCGTGCTCCTCTCAAGTGTCCACCGGAGACGGCGCCGGCGCATCAACGGAGAAGCAGGAGGGTGGCGGCGGTGGAGCCGGTGGAGAAGAAGTTGGTGCCGCGGTGTCGGCGACAAGAGCCACCACGAGGTCACGTCGCATCGTGAGGAGACGAGGAACGAGGTCGCATCTGTGTAGAAGCAGACTTCTTCTTGCCTTCGCCTCGGTGCCGCCGCCACGTCCTCCTCCTCCCCGTCCGCTTGCCCCCACCTTCTCTGCCTAGCATCCGGCTTGGCGCAGATGCTCGCACCCACCACCTCTTTCGCCTAGTCATTCGCCTCGGCGCCGGTGTCCTTGTAGCCGCTTCAGCGGCATGACGAAACCACGGCACTCGTTGACCAACCCAACCTAGCGATTCCTTGAACCTGCCTTTGAAACTGCTGGTAACCAGCCCAGGGCAGCCCGTATACTACTTTTGTGGTTTGGGTTACATATTAACCAAAAACCGAAAAACCCGGACCATGAACAGGCTTAGGAGTAACTATTATATGTCCGAGCAGGCCCGTCTTAAGGGGGAGGGCAGGCAGTGCGACGCCCAAGGGCCCATGACGTTAGGGGCCCATGAGTATACGTATATGTAGTACATGTCTTTGGCATATACGGTCACGTCCAGTTCAGTCTGCTGCGCGGCAAACCCTTCGTATTCGCAACTCCGCGTCATCACGTGCATGCTGTTGCACCGCGGCGGCTGTTCCGCCGCTCCCGAGTCCTGAAATCCCAATACCTGTAAGCTTCCCATGATCCCAGCAGGCGGCACCGAGGCGAAGGCAAGAAGAAGTCTGCTTCTACACAGATGCGACCTCGTTCCTCGTCTCCTCACGATGCGACGTGACCTCGTGGTGGCTCTTGTCGCCGACACCGCGGCACCAACTTCTTCTCCACCGGCTCCACCGCCGCCACCCTCCTGCTTCTCCGTTGATGCGCCGGCGCCGTCTCCGGTGGACACTTGAGAGGAGCACGAAGGATTGGAGGGGGCGAGGAAGAGGACGGGTTCCACGGGTTACTTGGGTTTAACCCGTGACCCGTTAGAACTACTTGCCATTGAGCGGGTTTTGATGGGAACCAACCCAGCCCGTGTATACGATGCTTGACCGGTCATGCATGGTTTGGGTACGGGTTGGTCACTGGGTTTGCTGAACTGATGAACAGGGCTAGTTACTCCATCAGTCATGTAGTAGCGCATTCTAGTAGCATTCAAAATTAATATTAAATACTTTATCCATTCTCTTTTATAAAAGGCACGTCCATATCAAGATTCAAACTTTACAATCTCTCACCAATAGTTTAGCTAATAATTTTAATTATTATAATATAAACTTGATATAATTAGATTTGTAGTTAATTGAACTGTCAGATTATCATAATTTATAAATATAAAAAATATAAATAAAATAAATAGTCAAAGTGTTATTTGGGAGTCGGTGTCATGTCCAACTATATTTTATAAAAGAGAATGGAGGTAGTATAAGGGATTCTAGGAGATGAAAACTAGTTTTGCACTAATTATTTTCTATTTACTTCCTCCATCCCAAATTATAAGACGTTTGACTTTTTTGATCCCAAGTTTGACCACTCGTCTTATTCAAAAAAATTTTACAAACATAGTCAAATTTAAGTCATTCTTGAGGGACTTTTATTAATATACCAAGCCACGATAAAAGAATTAATATTTTGCACAAATTTTTGAATAAGACGAGTAGTCAAACTTGATGTCAAAAAAGTCAAACGTCTTATAATTTGGGATGGAGGGGAGTATCAATCAATCACCATTAATCATGTCGATGATATTGTCTGATTAGGAAATAAAATGAGAGCACATGTGTCTCTCTTAATTTGTCCTAAAATTTCTAAAATACACTGGATCACAGGATAAAGGGAGTAGCTGCTAAAAATTATCAAGTCTAGTTAATTTGACTCGGACGTAAAATAGTTAATTGCAAAGTTAACTAGATGGATTTAAACAAAGGTAGTAATGGTATATCTTATCTATGGAACGCGGCATTTGTAATGGCACATATCCAATTAACCCCTCAGATGATGGTAGAGATAACTTGAATACTTCAGAAAGAGAACTTAAATGTCAATGCCAAATTGCACCATAGTTGAAGATCAGACAAACAAAGTTCATGCTGGTGGAGTAAAGCAATAACATAGCCAAAGCTACACATTGCTATAGGCCTATAGCAATCCCATTAATTCACAAAAAATTGTAGGCCACTACCCACCACGTCTGATATGACGCATACCACGTTAACACCTCTGAAAAAGGCAATGAGACTTATAAATCTGACTATTCTCCATCTGTATTCCAATATACAAGCATCAGACGTTTGCTTTCGACGCTGGTGCCCTACAGGCAGGGAATTTAGAAAGGCAGGCTAGTCCATCAGCACTCTTGATGTCATTTGGAGTATGCATGTTCTGGCTGTCTTTCTAGCCAAATTGGAAAGCATCTGGTAGTCTCTCCAGTGTAGTTGGAAAGCATCACATGTGCTCGCGATAGCATTTCAAGCCCTTGTAATTTATTTCTTTGAAGAACATATTTTTGCTTCAAGGATGGCCATGAAATCTGCTTATCCACTGTCCATGATATTGCTTCATTCTCATCCATGTGGATGGATTTCTTCGAAAATGATTTGATCCTCTGGTTGCCTTCTGACTTTATTCAAGAATTTGTTTAACTGATAGGAGCTCGATTTCTCCAAGTACTTTTGCAAAGCAAGGAAGCATGCCGATGCAACTGAACTGTCAGTTGGAGGCTGCATAGTATGATTATCTGGATAAGAGAGATTCTGCAGCATACACACTGAGTAAAAGACCGTAGGGGCAGCAGTGCATTCGAGGGGATGTATGTGTAGATTCTCTGCAACCTGCAAAATTTTCATGCACAGAGTAGTGGGACGAGTTAAATTGCAAGTTAACACCCAAAGAGAAATGGTCCCGCATTTTCGTATATCACCTGGTCACCTAGTGACACACTTTGCAAAATTAGATATATAGGATTTGAAAGCAAGCAATAGTTAAATGGGCATAGCACCAGGCTCCAAGCCCCTAAGAGGAAAAGAAAAGTACATCCTTCTGAACAACAGTCGTGCAAGTTCACTAATTTATATGCTTCTATAGTTCATGTTTACAGTAGAAATCTACAACATATAATAAGTAAAATGGATAGAGATGAGATAACACAGAAAACTGAATCAAACACAAATCAGCAATACAATGCAATCATCTTGTTTAAAAAATATATAGGAAAACGATCATCAAGGGACATTTTTTTTATAACGATCATCAAGGGACATTTAGGCGTTAAACTCTGGAAAGGAAGGAGCTCCAATCCCTAAGAAATAGTCTATAACGATTCAACTTGACTAAACAAAAAATAATCATGTTACGCAAATGCATGTGCAGTTGATGATTCATGCTTGATCCATTACTAAGTCTAGTTCAGCGTAAAAATATGCTAGATTGAGAATCCAGATGGAAGAATTATGCACAGCACAAGGGCCCCATCTATGAGATTTTTTCTGAGAATGATGATAGGAGATAGCAACCCACATGAAAGAAGCTTGGCCATGCCATTTAGGGCCCATTTGGCAGGGCTCCTCTTCGGCTCCGGCTCTACTGCCAAACGTTTTCCTGAAGGAGCCATTTTTCAATAAAAAACAGAGGAGCCAGAGCCATTTTGGAGAAGCCACAAATTGTGGCTCCTCCAAAACGGCTCTGGCTCCTCCAGAAGAGCCCCTCATCAAGAGGAGCCATGCCAAACACCCATGCTACAGTACTAATGAAGAGCATGCAGCAGTTGCACACTTGCACTGTAATGACATCCTAAATATGAACAGCAAATAATGCCAAAGACAAGCAAATATAGGAAAGAAATATTTGACATAAAAAGGAAGAGGTTCAATGGGACACCACATGCAGATTCTTGCCTATATGTATAGGTTAGTAGACTGTAGTAATTGGTCCTTGATGTCTGGTTGTTCCTATGGCTAAATGCTAATCATATTTAACAGCAGTTGAGAATTTTTTAGCTTGCAAGTTTCCTCACCGACTGATAAACATGCATATGATTATGAAAAGTAACGTATTAGAACAACATATACTTTGAACAAGACAGAAGAATTGAGAACTCTCGGAACAAATAATACAAATATTATTATCAACAAAAATAATTACATTGTGATACTAATCTGCACAGGTTTGTCCAGAATCCAGATTCCATCTATAAGAAACATTTAAAGGAACTGAGCAGCAAATCTGCAACTAACAGTGAAGCTTCTTTGAGTCTAAGTTGAGACTAAACAGTCTCCTACAAGAAAGAATATGGCGGAAAAACTTACGATGCTGCCAATCCTTAGAAACCAAGTAGATTGCAAAGAAAAGTTGCTTCTGCTGCTGCCATCTTAAAAAACACATGGCATGGGCTAACACTCTACTTCAGCCACTCATATGAAACCGAAAAGTCCTCGCGCAAACAGGTGTGAACTTCTCCTCCTCCCCCTGTTTGCAATTCTGGAGCTTCTCATTGGTGTCAGATAAAACCGAAGCATCCCATTGTCCAGGTTCCAGGAGATGTGTAATGTACACTCCTGCTTCTGCCAATCTTGCTATTCTTGAGCCAATCGGTCCGGAAATTCTGCT
>JAHUYU010001826.1:0-24972 GCA_030439765.1 Tripidium arundinaceum
ATTTCTGGGCTCAGCGTCACTTGCTTGGTTGTATCACCAACTTTGTGATGCATGTAGGCATGACGCCAACAACTCTAACATTGGTGGCTGTACTTATTTGCTGCAAATCTGGATTTGGGAGCAAATTCCTATTGGGAGGGTGCACCGAAATGCTGTCCCGGTAAGTACCACCTTCGATTGTTTTGTTTGACAGGAATTCCTATTGGATTTTGATGGTACATGCATTATGTGACATGGTTATAATATTTTTGTGCGACAGGAATGGACACATGGTGACTGTCGGCCCCCGATATGCTACCTGTGGAAAAAAGTTGTCTTCGTCCAGGGTCAGCCGAAACGGCGCTACATTCAATACTCGAACGATTTAATGTTCTGAGTCCAGACCCCGATGGTTCCATTTGTGTTCATGACAAAGTGTCCACAACTTCATATTCTGAATAACTAAATTTACAGGTTGAATGGACTCCATACGCTAGGGAAGAGATAGTGAACTTCAACCTCTCCCCTCTTTGCACTCGGGACAACGACTTATGGCGATCAAATGTTCCCACGGTGCTCTACTATATCGTTGAGTGGCACTTACCCGTACGCATGATGCAGCAGTTCAAGAGGCGCCAAGATTTCCCTCTACAACATGAGAGCACAAGCCAAGAATTGCACCAGTAAGTACTACATTACACGGCCATTCACCCTTCATTCAATATGTGAACATTGCTTTTCTTAAATTTGCAGGATCTCGAGAAAGAAAAGGTTCAGTGGCAATGAATGGCGTACAGGACATGCCGTCTCATTGCAGAGGTGGGATACTAGAGAGAGGATGCATTATAGCAATGAGCCTCGTTCCACTACAAACCTATACCATGAGTACCTGGCATGGCTGCACAGGTCCACCAGAATGCGTGAGCGTCCTCCGCTGTCCAACATTCCCATAGATGAAGGGGACAGTGATGACGAAGACCCCTACGATGAGATAACAAGGTTAGGCGTGCAGCTGGAGAGGGCCCCCCCTAGAAAACTACATGGTATGCATTCGAAGTTACCTTTTCAAGTTGTTTAGTTACCTTTATGCTGTAACGACAAAATTCATTGAGTGTAGGCAACTCAGCTAGCGTATCTCTCAAATGAGGCTGGAGTATATCTTGGTCATGTGGGGGGAATGGAAGGCACATACCTTCAACAGCTTGCACATGTACTACCCCTATGTCTTTTCCAATTTGGCCACAACGATTTGTCACATGTTTTATCATATAATGACATCATTACAAAAGGTGATGAAATCATGCCGACGCATGGCTCGCAAGTTGAGTTGCATTAGAGCGGAAGATGTCCAAGTGCCACCTCCCCGACCCGACGCACGACGGCAAGCCCGTTCAAGTCAAAGGGCGGCAATTGACACACCAGAAAGCTCCCATGCACGACGTAGGGACGACGACGACGACGATGACGACGGAGGGGATGATGACTTCGCTGATCCAACATATGAGCAGGATGGGTTGACGGGTTTGCAACCTGGTGATGCTCCTCAGCCTACACAGACTCAGGTATGTGTGTATGTTTGGTGATGCTTCTCAGCCTACAACTCTATATGATGTGTATGTTTTGTGTAGAGGTCGTCCCAACCTAGGCCAAGAGGAGACGGACGTAGAGTTCGAGGACGTGCACGTGACCACTCCGACATCGGCACCCCTAATGTCCTTGCCACAAATCCAGGCCATGACGTCATCGAGAGCCATACACGCCTAATCCTTGAATTGGGTTCGATTGCGTCACATCTTTTACCAATGCACTATGTGGAACCACATGACTATGAACTATGTGTGTATGACCTATGTGCAAATATGTGCATTACCTATGAACCGTGTGTATGACCTATGTGGTATGGACTTGTGATGCACTATGTCATGAACCTGTGATGGGCTATGTTATCAACTTGTGATGGCTTATGTGAACAACCTATGATGTCCCATGTCATGAACTTTGTGTGTTCTGAATTATGTGATCTGTATGTCATATGTTGTGTCTGATTTGTATTTGATATGTTAACTATTGCTATTCTGACTTATATTGTGTGTGATGAATCTGTGTAAGGTGTGGACAGAAGGAACAAATTGGTTACCAAAAAGCTGTCATGCTAGTACAGGTGGTGCGACAAAAGGGAACAGTAGCGCCGGACGAGCTAGCGCGACGGACGAGCTAGCGCGACGGCCAAAGTCCACTATTACAATGACTGTCACGCCATTCGCAGTGGCGCGGCAAGCTTGTCGCGCCATCCTGGGTGGCGCAACAAGCGGGCACCAGGGCAGCCAGACTACACTGGTTTCAGGGGTCCGCTGGCACGACGGTGTCGCGCCAGCAGCCGTGGTTGACTACATGGTCAACCCGTTGTCGCGCCAGCGGACCCGTGAAACTAGTGTAGTCTGGTTGCACTAGTACCCGCTTGTCGCGCCACCTGGGCTGGCGCGACAGGCTTGTCGCACCACCCGGACTGGCACGATAGGTGTCTCCTCTATGGAACATCGAAAGTCTACAAAACCTACATCTTATGTTCACATAATAATATACAAGATCTTCTATGCAAGCAGTGTGAGTGAAATATGAATGAACAAAGCGGGGTGACTAAAGTAGGTGAGTGAACAATGATATAGTGCAAAGTTGTTTTGTAGACCTCATTTGGGTGTTCCTAAAAACATTGTCATGTCAACTCATTTACCAATGGCTAAGTTATGTTCATGACTTCAGGCAGAACACAACTACAACCAAAGGTGCAAATTAAAAGCATTGTTGCCATAACACGATTAGGAGTTTTGGCATACTTCTTACAACTGAAGGTCATCTCATCACTGACATAAGTCTTCCATCACTAGCACTAGTCTTCCATCTACCATATACAACAACTACCAAATGCCAACCCTATGGGCATTTGCAAAATATGTACGGATCTTGCTGCCATTGGACAAAAAATGCAGCGCCGTCATTACCACTTACACCAATCTTCGATGTAACATATACATGAACTACCTAATGCCAACCCTATTGGCATTTGCAAAATATGTACTGCACGTTGTGGTCATGACTTGAGACAAAACACTACATTGCAGTAGGCATTCTAGTAGGCATTGTCGTCACTGGACCAAAAGAAAGTCTCATGGTGATCGTCAGCCTCATCATCATCGTCATCGTCCACCTCCATTGGTGCTGGGATATGTCCATCATTTGGTGCATGGTCAACTACAAAGACGAAACAATGACTCAAATCTGACAATGGTAAAAACATGCACAAGTGAAAGCAATTCAAATTGAATTCCTCACATAAACGATGCTTCACAGTCCTAGCGGCTTCGCTCTTAGCGGCCTCCTCCTTTGCCCTCATCTTGAAAAAGGCCTCCTCCCTCACCCTATGATGTTTTTTTATTGAGTTGATGTTTGTAGACTGCTATGGTTTACACTGTTGTGTGCAATACTGACTTTTGTTTGGTTAACTGAAAGTTTGTTTGGCTAATGATGTGTAATATATTTTGATTCCATCTGTACTAGGTAGACTGTTGTAGTGTTTGGACTGGTGTCTGGTTGCACTGTTCTAGGGTTTTGGACAGATTTCTGTGTTGGACTGTTGTTAGTAATGTTAGCTATTAGTTTGTTAATTGAAGTTAGTTTGTAGTGATTAGATGCATGGTTTTGGTGTGTATGTAGATGGTTTTGAGGGATTAAATTTGTTTCTAGGGTTTGAGTTGATGTGTTTGCACAATTATAGGTACATGCAAATTGTTGAAGTACTTTGTAATAGTAGTCCTTGATAAATCTGCTCGCAGGTTCAATGGCACTTCGACATAATAAGCAGTTCTTGCATTATCCTAAAGATCATGGTGCCTTCGGTCCTTTCCTACCAGCACTACCTACACCGTTATGTGACTGTGGCTAACCAGCCTTTGTGAAGCGGTCAAGAAACCCGGAGTCAGCTGGCCGTGCTTTCTACACGTGTCAACTTAAGCGTGCCCCGAAACTTGATGCCTATCTAGAGGGATGCAACTTCTTCAGGTGGATCGATGGCCATGAAATGTTCGATCCGCTGATTAGGTTGTTTGCTTATGACCCCTAGAAGAGCTGGCCATATTCTGAGTTTGTTCATTGGGTTCTGCTGCCACCAAACCCTCCGGAAATGATAGAGGAAGAGAAGATTGACGCTAGTTTGTACCATCTAGCAAATTCTCCTTATTGCCACTGTTGAGTGTCAGCGGTACTAACTACTCCCAGCCAATGTGGTGCATTCACTCCTTTCTACCAGTGTGGATTGCCATGTAGTGTAAGTTGTCATGCAACCAATCCATTTGGAAGCTTCTATGTGTTTTTCACATACAATATTACACTTGCAACATTTGTTTTGCAGCGAGGGTGGCCATCTTGTGACTTTGAGGAGTACAATTACAGCCCCAAGTCGCACTGGCCTTCTGAGTATGAATTTGCAGAGCTTGAAGCAGGCATTAAGCAGTGGCCTTGCATGAAAATGCCAGAGCGTAAGTGCCAGTGTGGCATCAAGGCTCACGAAGGAGTTGTTCCGTCTCAGCTAGGATATGGTTACTACTGCGGCAATGCTTATGGAGGGCCGTCTGAGTTCTGGGTGAGTTCACTGAACCGTTGAAGTTAATAAAGCAACAACGGCTATAAGTCTGTTTGTTCATTGGTTTGTGTTTGCTTAGGAGGGGAGGACATGCAATTGGGAGGACTTCCCCAGTCGTGGAGACTTAGTAGAGAGGTTGAAAGGTACGTTCGCCCCTCGGAAAAGGCAAGAAGCATTGGTACAAGTAGCAGAAGTAGGTAGAGGTGAGGAGGAAGTACAACATACCAACGCCATCATGGAAGACCCGTCAGAGGATTCATGATGACTTTCCTCGGGTGACCGGTCACACCCTTTCTTTGTACTTTGGCAAAATGCAGTTGATGAACTTTTGGCGACAAAACAAGGAGAGGTACGGCTGGCTCAAGTAGGAGGATGCGAGGGAGGAGGCCTTTTTCAAGATGAGGGCAAAGGAGGAGGCCGCTAAGAGCGAAGCCGCTAGGACTGTGAAGCATCGTTTATGTGAGGAATTCAATTTGAATTGCTTTCACTTGTGCATGTTTTTACCATTGTCAGATTTGAGTCATTGTTTCGTCTTTGTAGTTGACCATGCACCAAATGATGGACATATCCCAGCACCAATGGAGGTGGACGATGACGATGATGATGAGGCTGACGATCACCATGAGACTTTCTTTTGGTCCAGTGACGACAATGCCTACTAGAATGCCTACTGCAATGTAGTGTTTTGTCTCAAGTCATGACCACAACGTGCAGTACATATTTTGCAAATGCCAATAGGGTTGGCATTAGGTAGTTCATGTATATGTTACATCGAAGATTGGTGTAAGTGGTAATGACGGCGCTGCATTTTTTGTCCAATGGCAGCAAGATCCGTACATATTTTGCAAATGCCCATAGGGTTGGCATTTGGTAGTTGTTGTATATGGTAGATGGAAGACTAGTGCTAGTGATGGAAGACTTATGTCAGTGATGAGATGACCTTCAGTTGTAAGAAGTATGCCAAAACTCCTAATCGTGTTATGGCAACAATGCTTTTAATTTGCACCTTTGGTTGTAGTTGTGTTCTGCCTGAAGTCATGAACATAACTTAGCCATTGGTAAATGAGTTGACATGACAATGTTTTTAGGAACACCCAAATGAGGTCTACAAAACAACTTTGCACTATATCATTGTTCACTCACCTACTTTAGTCACCCCGCTTTGTTCATTCATATTTCACTCACACTGCTTGCATAGAAGATCTTGTATATTATTATGTGAACATAAGATGTAGGTTTTGTAGACTTTCGATGTTCCATAGAGGAGACACCTATCGTGCCAGTCCGGGTGGTGCGACAAGCCTGTCGCGCCAGCCCAGGTGGCGCGACAAGCGGGTACTAGTGCAACCAGACTACACTAGTTTCACGGGTCCGCTGGCGCGACAACGGGTTGACCATGTAGTCAACCACGGCTGCTGGCGCGACACCGTCGTGCCAGCGGACCCCTGAAACCAGTGTAGTCTGGCTGCCCTGGTGCCCGCTTGTTGCGCCACCCAGGATGGCGCGACAAGCTTGCCGCGCCACTGCGAATGGCGTGACAGTCATTGTAATAGTGGACTTTGGCCGTCGCGCTAGCTCGTCCGTCGCGCTAGCTCGTCCGGCGCTACTGTTCCCTTTTGTCGCACCACCTGTACTAGCATGACAGCTTTTTGGTAACCAATTTGTTCCTTCTGTCCACACCTTACACAGATTCATCACACACAATATAAGTCAGAATAGCAATAGTTAACATATCAAATACAAATCAGACACAACATATGACATACAGATCACATAATTCAGAACACACAAAGTTCATGACATGGGACATCATAGGTTGTTCACATAAGCCATCACAAGTTGATAACATAGCCCATCACAGGTTCATGACATAGTGCATCACAAGTCCATACCACATAGGTCATACACACGGTTCATAGGTAATGCACATATTTGCACATAGGTCATACACACATAGTTCATAGTCATGTGGTTCCACATAGTGCATTGGTAAAAGATGTGACGCAATCGAACCCAATTCAAGGATTAGGCGTGTATGGCTCTCGATGACGTCATGGCCTGGATTTGTGGCAAGGACATTAGGGGTGCCGATGTCGGAGTGGTCACGTGCACGTCCTCGAACTCTACGTCCGTCTCCTCTTGGCCTAGGTTGGGACGACCTCTACACAAAACATACACATCATATAGAGTTGTAGGCTGAGAAGCATCACCAAACATACACACATACCTGAGTCTGTGTAGGCTGAGGAGCATCACCAGGTTGCAAACCCGTCAACCCATCCTGCTCATATGTTGGATCAGCGAAGTCATCATCCCCTCCGTCGTCATCGTCGTCGTCGTCGTCCCTACGTCGTGCATGGGAGCTTTCTGGTGTGTCAATTGCCGCCCTTTGACTTGAACGGGCTTGCCGTCGTGCGTCGGGTCGGGGAGGTGGCACTTGGACATCTTCCGCTCTAATGCAACTCAACTTGCGAGCCATGCGTCGGCATGATTTCATCACCTTTTGTAATGATGTCATTATATGATAAAACATGTGACAAATCGTTGTGGCCAAATTGGAAAAGACATAGGGGTAGTACATGTGCAAGCTGTTGAAGGTATGTGCCTTCCATTCCCCCCCACATGACCAAGATATACTCCAGCCTCATTTGAGAGATACGCTAGCTGAGTTGCCTACACTCAATGAATTTTGTCGTTACAGCATAAAGGTAACTAAACAACTTGAAAAGGTAACTTCGAATGCATACCATGTAGTTTTCTAGGGGGGGCCCTCTCCAGCTGCACGCCTAACCTTGTTATCTCATCGTAGGGGTCTTCGTCATCACTGTCCCCTTCATCTATGGGAATGTTGGACAGCGGAGGACGCTCACGCATTCTGGTGGACCTGTGCAGCCATGCCAGGTACTCATGGTATAGGTTTGTAGTGGAACGAGGCTCATTGCTATAATGCATCCTCTCTCTAGTATCCCACCTCTGCAATGAGACGGCATGTCCTGTACGCCATTCATTGCCACTGAACCTTTTCTTTCTCGAGATCCTGCAAATTTAAGAAAAGCAATGTTCACATATTGAATGAAGGGTGAATGGCCGTGTAATGTAGTACTTACTGGTGCAATTCTTGGCTTGTGCTCTCATGTTGTAGAGGGAAATCTTGGCGCCTCTTGAACTGCTGCATCATGCGTACGGGTAAGTGCCACTCAACGATATAGTAGAGCACCGTGGGAACATTTGATCGCCATAAGTCGTTGTCCCGAGTGCAAAGAGGGGAGAGGTTGAAGTTCACTATCTCTTCCCTAGCGTATGGAGTCCATTCAACCTGTAAATTTAGTTATTCAGAATATGAAGTTGTGGACACTTTGTCATGAACACAAATGGAACCATCGGGGTCTGGACTCAGAACATTAAATCGTTCGAGTATTGAATGTAGCGCCGTTTCGGCTGACCCTGGACGAAGACAACTTTTTTCCACAGGTAGCATATCGGGGGCCGACAGTCACCATGTGTCCATTCCTGTCGCACAAAAATATTATAACCATGTCACATAATGCATGTACCATCAAAATCCAATAGGAATTCCTGTCAAACAAAACAATCGAAGGTGGTACTTACCGGGACAGCATTTCGGTGCACCCTCCCAATAGGAATTTGCTCCCAAATCCAGATTTGCAGCAAATAAGTACAGCCACCAATGTTAGAGTTGTTGGCGTCATGCCTACATGCATCACAAAGTTGGTGATACAACCAAGCAAGTGACGCTGAGCCCCAACTGTATTGGGCGATATTCTCCCACGGCTCAGCCAACTGAGGTAGCACCATCCGTGACACAGTATTGTTGGAGGCATCCGGTAGTAGGAAGCTTGCGACCATGTGCCACATCCACTCATAAGCGTACCTCTTAATGACCTCCGCCGGTGCATTGGGTGGGCAAAACTCAAAGTGGTGGTGCAACCAGTTTGAGCTGACACCCAAAGTCTTCTTCTCCTTCACTCCTTCTTCAGGGTCGGGTGGGCGGACCCCGATAACCTACTGCACCAAGTCCTTCCAGTTTTCTGTATCTACGATGCCAGTCACTGCAGGGCCGTCCAAGCCTAGGCCCAAAATGTACTCAACATCTTGCATGAGGACAGACATCTCTCCACAGGGAAGGTGGAAGCTATGGGTCTCCGGACGCCACATGTCGACCATGGTGGTGATCAGTGGACCATCCATGTCTGGGAGCCCAGCATTGATAGCTTGAGCTAGGCTCGGAAAACCAGCTCTTGAGAGGTAGGTAGTGTATCACTCGTCCCACTGCATCGGTCGGTGAGTGCGGGGACGCAGCGGGGCCAAGTCTTGCAACAAAGCAAACAATGTGAACAAGTCAGAAACGATAGTGGGGTTAAGACATTTTACATCAAAACAAAATATTAGTATCAATCACTTACCCTGCACTCGTCCACCATCAAGTGAGCTCGGTGGTCCTTTTTGTAGTACTGCTCCAGAAAGGGGTACTGCAGGTGCACCATGCTACAAATATGAAAATGAGAACTCAAGGTTAGACAATGCAAATTGTAAATGAAACATGTTATGTAGTAAAAAGACAATGAACAAAGGACTGAAATATATTTGCAACACATATTAGGCGCTACATACCTTCTTAGGTTAGGAAACAGTGCTAGTTTCCTTCCTTGGTCCAAATTTCGTTGCTTTCTTACGTTTGTTATGAGTGGCAGTGGTGTGACCGGTTTTGTGGCATTTGGAGCAATGGATATGTTCTAGTACCTCATTGAAATCTCCAAAACCATACATATCTTCACCATACCCATTCGATGCATCCATAACTCCTCAAAGCCGTTTTTTTCTTCCTTCTACCCTTCTTTGACTTGAGAAGGTCCGGGTCAGGAACATAATCCAACCCATAATACTAGGGCCATTGTGTCGAATCTAGGTAAGGCTCGAAGCTCGACTCCCACACTTTTAGAGTGTTTGACATGAGGTACAAAGGAGACATGAACTTTTCCCTTTCATGGTCTAGACCCCTGCATTTACATGCTGTTATGACGTGCGAGCAAGGCACATGAAAGAGTTTTGGAATGTTACATGTACATTCCGCTTTGTCAAGGTCGACCCTATAGTTCCTACTCCCGTACTTCTCGCCCCCTGGGTTGGTTCCTCCGGCTAACCTCATATTGTACACTAGCCTCGATGGCCCATAGGCTTCCCCGAGTTGGTTGCAAGCTAGCGTCTCTGATAGATCTAAGTGCTGCCTACCGGCTCTCCCCCATTTCTCTTTGGAGACCTTTGCTATGTTCCAACAATTCACAAAGTACTCATTGCACTTCCTGAATGTGTACTCTACAATACCAGACACGGGAACTGCACGGATACCCTTGAACACTTTGTTGAACGATTCCAAAGCATTGGTAGTCATCATACCGTACCTAAGACCTCCGGCATCGAATGCAAGAGCCCACTTCTCCCTCTGAGGCATCTGTTCCTCTAGCCACCTCTTCGCCCTAACATTGAGGACCTTTTGTAACTCCGCAAGCATCTCATCGAACTTTTCCTTGGTTCGACAACCACAAAGTGACTTCAATTTCTACACAACCTCCTTTTTCTTCTACCGTCTCCATATGTTGGCCGCAAAGTGCCTCATGCACCACCGACGCTCAAGAGGAGGGCGTCCATCTACATGCTCTTTCGCAGCTGTCAGCAGACCGTGATGGCGATCTGAAATCATGCATATCTTCCTAGATGAACGGAAGGCATTCTGTCTCACTAGCTTCATGAACCAACAGCAGCTATCATCGTTCTCAACCTCAGCCAAAGTGAATGCTAAAGGGACAAGTTGATTATCCAGCTCCACTCCAACAGCAATCATCAACACACCCTTGTACTTGCCTGTCAGGAAGGTACCGTCAACAAGTACCAAGGGACGACAATGCTTGAACGCCTCCGCGGGCTGAGGGAAAGACCAATAAACTCTCTGAAGAACAACCTTGGAACATCGTCCACGTCTGTCACAAAGCGGCCGGCGTAAGGATACCACCTAAGCCCTAGATTGAAGTGTTTCATGGCACTTAGAATCCTAGGAACTTGATTGTACGCCTCTTTCCAATCGCCCCATAGCAACTCAATATCATGCTGCTTTGCCCGCCATCCCCTTTGAGTACTTCACTCTATAACCAGTGAACCCAAATATGGTTTCGATAGTGGTAGAAACTGATGTGTCGCTATTTGGCCCTAACAATGCCAACAAGACGATGACCAAGGCAACGGGCTGTGTTTTGGGCGTGCACACCCTTGGGCTTTGAACTTCCGACAGGTATGAGGTTGCCGCACATTTCGAATCTTCCACTTTTCATTTCTTTGCCTGCGAGCCCATAGTCCCCCATTGATATCCTTGCTTGCAAAGCACAGTGTACCTCTTCTTCCTATCCGAGTGGCTCACATAATAAAGCTTGTGAAACCTAATGGCATAATCCATCAGAAAATATTGGAGATGGTCTAAGGTATCAAATAACATTCCCTTCTTAATCTCCACCTCCTGACTCTCTGGTATTGCATCGGCCAACAATGTCAAACCGGGTGTCACATATTGTCTGCTCAACCATACTAATGTCCATGAAATTTGGTACCGAGGGTACCTCAACATGGACAACCTTCAATTGCCTCAGTTCGAGGTCATTGTACTCCATTCTCAATGACCCATCAGCTGGGACTCCAAAGGACTCCGTAAACCCTACCTCACATGAGTCACTTTTGTCCTCAGTACTAGGCCCAGACCTATACTCATCCTCCACCACATCATCCGGAGTACTTGGCCTAGAAATGAAAAGTGGAAGATTCGAAATGTGCGGCAACCTCATACCTGTCGAAGTTCAAAGCCCAAGGGTGTGCACGCCCAAAACACAGCCCGTTGCCTTGGTCATCGTCTTGTTGGCATTGTTAGGGCCAATAGCGACACATCAGTTTCTACCACTATCGAAACCATATTTGGGGTTCACTGGTTATAGAGTGAAGTACTCAAAGGGATGGCGGGCAAAGCAGCATGATATTGAGTTGCTATGGGGCGATTGGAAAGAGGCGTACAATCAAGTTCCTAGGATTCTAAGTGCCCATGAAACACTTCAATCTAGGGCTTAGGTGGTATCCTTACGCCGGCCGCTTTGTGACAGACGTGGACGATGTTCCAAAGGTTGTTCTTCAGAGAGTTTATTGGTCTTTCCCTCAGCCCGCGGAGGCGTTCAAGCATTGTCGTCCCTTGGTAACTTGTTGACGGTACCTTCCTGACAGGCAAGTACAAGGGTGTGTTGATGATTGCTGTTGGAGTGGAGCTGGATAATCAACTTGTCCCTTTAGCATTCACTTTGGCTGAGGTTGAGAACGATGATAGCTGCTGTTGGTTCATGAAGCTAGTGAGACAGAATGCCTTCCGTTCATCTAGGAAGATATGCATGATTTCAGATCGCCATCACGGTCTGCTGACAGCTGCGAAAGAGCATGTAGATGGACGCCCTCCTCTTGAGCGTCGGTGGTGCATGAGGCACTTTGCGGCCAACATATGGAGACGGTAGAAGAAAAAGGAGGTTGTGTAGAAATTGAAGTCACTTTGTGGTTGTCGAACCAAGGAAAAGTTCGATGAGATGCTTGCGGAGTTACAAAAGGTCCTCAATGTTAGGGCGAAGAGGTGGCTAGAGGAACAGATGCCTCAGAGGGAGAAGTGGGCTCTTGCATTCGATGCCGGAGGTCTTAGGTACGGTATGATGACTACCAATGCTTTGGAATCGTTCAACAAAGTGTTCAAGGGTATCCGTGCAGTTCCCGTGTCTGGTATTGTAGAGTACACATTCAGGAAGTGCAATGAGTACTTTGTGAATTGTTGGAACATAGCAAAGGTCTCCAAAGAGAAATGGGGGGAGAGCCGGTAGGCAGCACTTAGATCTATCAGAGACGCTAGCTTGCAACCAACTCGGGGAAGCCTATGGGCCATCGAGGCTAGTGTACAATATGAGGTTAGCCGGAGGAACCAACCCAGGGGGCGAGGAAGTACGGGAGTAGGAACTATAGGGTCGACCTTGACAAAGCGGAATGTACATGTAACATTCCAAAACTCTTTCATGTGCCTTGCTCGCACGTCATAACAGCATGTAAATGCAGGGGTCTAGACCATGAAAGGGAAAAGTTCATGTCTCCTTTGTACCTCATGTCAAACACTCTAAAAGTGTGGGAGTCGAGCTTCGAGCCTTACCTAGATTCGACACAATGGCCCTAGTATTATGGGTTGGATTATGTTCCTGACCCGGACCTTCTCAAGTCAAAGAAGGGTAGAAGGAAGAAAAAAACGGCTTTGAGGAGTTATGGATGCATCGAATGGGTATGGTGAAGATATGTATGGTTTTGGAGATTTCAATGAGGTACTAGAACATATCCATTGCTCCAAATGCCACAAAACCGGTCACACCACTGCCACTCATAACAAACGTAAGAAAGCAACGAAATTTGGACCAAGGAAGGAAACTAGCACTGTTTCCTAACCTAAGAAGATATGTAGCGCCTAATATGTGTTGCAAATATATTTCAGTCCTTTGTTCATTGTCTTTTTACTACATAACATGTTTCATTTACAATTTGCATTGTCTAACCTTGAGTTCTCATTTTTTCATATTTGTAGCATGGTGCACCTGCAGTACCCCTTTCTGGAGCAGTACTACAAAAAGGACCACCGAGCTCACTTGATGGTGGACGAGTGCAGGGTAAGTGATTGATACTAATATTTTGTTTTGATGTAAAATGTCTTAACCCCACTATCGTTTCTGACTTGTTCACATTGTTTGCTTTGTTGCAAGACTTGGCCCCGCTGCGTCCCCGCACTCACCGACCGATGCAGTGGGACGAGTGATACACTACCTACCTCTCAAGAGCTGGTTTTCCGAGCCTAGCTCAAGCTATCAATGCTGGGCTCCCAGACATGGATGGTCCACTGATCACCACCATGGTCGACATGTGGCGTCCGGAGACCCATAGCTTCCACCTTCCCTGTGGAGAGATGTCTGTCCTCATGCAAGATGTTGAGTACATTTTGGGCCTAGGCTTGGACGGCCCTGCAGTGACTGGCATCGTAGATACAGAAAACTGGAAGGACTTGGTGCAGTAGGTTATCGGGGTCCGCCCACCCGACCCTGAAGAAGGAGTGAAGGAGAAGAAGACTTTGGGTGTCAGCTCAAACTGGTTGCACCACCACTTTGAGTTTTGCCCACCCAATGCACCGGCGGAGGTCATTAAGAGGTACGCTTATGAGTGGAGTGTGGCACATGGTCGCAAGCTTCCTACTACCGGATGCCTCCAACAATACTGTGTCACGGATGGTGCTACCTCAGTTGGCTGAGCCGTGGGAGAATATCGCCCAATACAGTTGGGGCTCAGCGTCACTTGCTTGGTTGTATCACCAACTTTGTGATGCATGTAGGCATGACGCAACAACTCTAACATTGGTGGCTGTACTTATTTGCTGCAAATCTGGATTTGGGGAGCAAATTCCTATTGGGAGGGTGCACCGAAATGCTGGTCCCGGTAAGTACCACCTTCGATTGTTTTGTTTGACAGGAATTCCTATTGATTTTGATGGTACATGCATTATGTGACATGGTTATAATATTTTTGTGCGACAGGAATGGACACATGGTGACTGTCGGCCCCCGATATGCTACCTGTGGAAAAAAGTTGTCTTCGTCCAGGGTCAGCCGAAACGGCGCTACATTCAATACTCGAACGATTTAATGTTCTGAGTCCAGACCCCGATGGTTCCATTTGTGTTCATGACAAAGTGTCCACAACTTCATATTCTGAATAACTAAATTTACAGGTTGAATGGGACTCCCATACGCTAGGGGAAGAGATAGTGAACTTCAACCTCTCCCCTCTTTGCACTCGGGACAACGACTTATGGCGATCAAATGTTCCCACGGTGCTCTACTATATCGTTGAGTGGCACTTACCCGTACGCATGATGCAGCAGTTCAAGAGGGCGCCAAGATTTCCCTCTACAACATGAGAGCACAAGCCAAGAATTGCACCAGTAAGTACTACATTACACGGCCATTCACCCTTCATTCAATATGTGAACATTGCTTTTCTTAAATTTGCAGATCTCGAGAAAGAAAAGGTTCAGTGGCAATGAATGGCGTACAGGACATGCCGTCTCATTGCAGAGGTGGGATACTAGAGAGAGGATGCATTATAGCAATGAGCCTCGTTCCACTACAAACCTATACCATGAGTACCTGGCATGGCTGCACAGGTCCACCAGAATGCGTGAGCGTCCTCCGCTGTCCAACATTCCCATAGATGAAGGGGACAGTGATGACGAAGACCCCTACGATGAGATAACAAGGTTAGGCGTGCAGCTGGAGAGGGCCCCCCCCTAGAAAACTACATGGTATGCATTCGAAGTTACCTTTTCAAGTTGTTTAGTTACCTTTATGCTGTAACGACAAAATTCATTGAGTGTAGGCAACTCAGCTAGCGTATCTCTCAAATGAGGCTGGAGTATATCTTGGTCATGTGGGGGGGAATGGAAGGCACATACCTTCAACAGCTTGCACATGTACTACCCCTATGTCTTTTCCAATTTGGCCACAACGATTTGTCACATGTTTTATCATATAATGACATCATTACAAAAGGTGATGAAATCATGCCGACGCATGGCTCGCAAGTTGAGTTGCATTAGAGCGGAAGATGTCCAAGTGCCACCTCCCCGACCCGACGCACGACGGCAAGCCCGTTCAAGTCAAAGGGCGGCAATTGACACACCAGAAAGCTCCCATGCACGACGTAGGGACGACGACGACGACGATGACGACGGAGGGGATGATGACTTCGCTGATCCAACATATGAGCAGGATGGGTTGACGGGTTTGCAACCTGGTGATGCTCCTCAGCCTACACAGACTCAGGTATGTGTGTATGTTTGGTGATGCTTCTCAGCCTACAACTCTATATGATGTGTATGTTTTGTGTAGAGGTCGTCCCAACCTAGGCCAAGAGGAGACGGACGTAGAGTTCGAGGACGTGCACGTGACCACTCCGACATCGGCACCCCTAATGTCCTTGCCACAAATCCAGGCCATGACGTCATCGAGAGCCATACACGCCTAATCCTTGAATTGGGTTCGATTGCGTCACATCTTTTACCAATGCACTATGTGGAACCACATGACTATGAACTATGTGTGTATGACCTATGTGCAAATATGTGCATTACCTATGAACCGTGTGTATGACCTATGTGGTATGGACTTGTGATGCACTATGTCATGAACCTGTGATGGGCTATGTTATCAACTTGTGATGGCTTATGTGAACAACCTATGATGTCCCATGTCATGAACTTTGTGTGTTCTGAATTATGTGATCTGTATGTCATATGTTGTGTCTGATTTGTATTTGATATGTTAACTATTGCTATTCTGACTTATGTTGTGTGTGATGAATCTGTGTAAGGTGTGGACAGCGGAGGACGCTCACGCATTCTGGTGGACCTGTGCAGCCATGCCAGGTACTCATGGTATAGGTTTGTAGTGGAACGAGGCTCATTGCTATAATGCATCCTCTCTCTAGTATCCCACCTCTGCAATGAGACGGCATGTCCTGTACGCCATTCATTGCCACTGAACCTTTTCTTTCTCGAGATCCTGCAAATTTAAGAAAAGCAATGTTCACATATTGAATGAAGGGTGAATGGCCGTGTAATGTAGTACTTACTGGTGCAATTCTTGGCTTGTGCTCTCATGTTGTAGAGGGAAATCTTGGCGCCTCTTGAACTGCTGCATCATGCGTACGGGTAAGTGCCACTCAACGATATAGTAGAGCACCGTGGGAACATTTGATCGCCATAAGTCGTTGTCCCGAGTGCAAAGAGGGGAGAGGTTGAAGTTCACTATCTCTTCCCTAGCGTATGGAGTCCATTCAACCTGTAAATTTAGTTATTCAGAATATGAAGTTGTGGACACTTTGTCATGAACACAAATGGAACCATCGGGGTCTGGACTCAGAACATTAAATCGTTCGAGTATTGAATGTAGCGCCGTTTCGGCTGACCCTGGACGAAGACAACTTTTTTCCACAGGTAGCATATCGGGGGCCGACAGTCACCATGTGTCCATTCCTGTCGCACAAAAATATTATAACCATGTCACATAATGCATGTACCATCAAAATCCAATAGGAATTCCTGTCAAACAAAACAATCGAAGGTGGTACTTACCGGGACAGCATTTCGGTGCATACCCTCCCAATAGGAATTTGCTCCCAAATCCAGATTTGCAGCAAATAAGTACAGCCACCAATGTTAGAGTTGTTGGCGTCATGCCTACATGCATCACAAAGTTGGTGATACAACCAAGCAAGTGACGCTGAGCCCCAACTGTATTGGGCGATATTCTCCCACGGCTCAGCCAACTGAGGTAGCACCATCCGTGACACAGTATTGTTGGAGGCATCCGGTAGTAGGAAGCTTGCGACCATGTGCCACATCCACTCATAAGCGTACCTCTTAATGACCTCCGCCGGTGCATTGGGTGGGCAAAACTCAAAGTGGTGGTGCAACCAGTTTGAGCTGACACCCAAAGTCTTCTTCTCCTTCACTCCTTCTTCAGGGTCGGGTGGGCGGACCCCGATAACCTACTGCACCAAGTCCTTCCAGTTTTCTGTATCTACGATGCCAGTCACTGCAGGGCCGTCCAAGCCTAGGCCCAAAATGTACTCAACATCTTGCATGAGGACAGACATCTCTCCACAGGGAAGGTGGAAGCTATGGGTCTCCGGACGCCACATGTCGACCATGGTGGTGATCAGTGGACCATCCATGTCTGGGAGCCCAGCATTGATAGCTTGAGCTAGGCTCGGAAAACCAGCTCTTGAGAGGTAGGTAGTGTATCACTCGTCCCACTGCATCGGTCGGTGAGTGCGGGGACGCAGCGGGGCCAAGTCTTGCAACAAAGCAAACAATGTGAACAAGTCAGAAACGATAGTGGGGTTAAGACATTTTACATCAAAACAAAATATTAGTATCAATCACTTACCCTGCACTCGTCCACCATCAAGTGAGCTCGGTGGTCCTTTTTGTAGTACTGCTCCAGAAAGGGGTACTGCAGGTGCACCATGCTACAAATATGAAAATGAGAACTCAAGGTTAGACAATGCAAATTGTAAATGAAACATGTTATGTAGTAAAAAGACAATGAACAAAGGACTGAAATATATTTGCAACACATATTAGGCGCTACATACCTTCTTAGGTTAGGAAACAGTGCTAGTTTCCTTCCTTGGTCCAAATTTCGTTGCTTTCTTACGTTTGTTATGAGTGGCAGTGGTGTGACCGGTTTTGTGGCATTTGGAGCAATGGATATGTTCTAGTACCTCATTGAAATCTCCAAAACCATACATATCTTCACCATACCCATTCGATGCATCCATAACTCCTCAAAGCCGTTTTTTTCTTCCTTCTACCCTTCTTTGACTTGAGAAGGTCCGGGTCAGGAACATAATCCAACCCATAATACTAGGGCCATTGTGTCGAATCTAGGTAAGGCTCGAAGCTCGACTCCCACACTTTTAGAGTGTTTGACATGAGGTACAAAGGAGACATGAACTTTTCCCTTTCATGGTCTAGACCCCTGCATTTACATGCTGTTATGACGTGCGAGCAAGGCACATGAAAGAGTTTTGGAATGTTACATGTACATTCCGCTTTGTCAAGGTCGACCCTATAGTTCCTACTCCCGTACTTCTCGCCCCCTGGGTTGGTTCCTCCGGCTAACCTCATATTGTACACTAGCCTCGATGGCCCATAGGCTTCCCCGAGTTGGTTGCAAGCTAGCGTCTCTGATAGATCTAAGTGCTGCCTACCGGCTCTCCCCCATTTCTCTTTGGAGACCTTTGCTATGTTCCAACAATTCACAAAGTACTCATTGCACTTCCTGAATGTGTACTCTACAATACCAGACACGGGAACTGCACGGATACCCTTGAACACTTTGTTGAACGATTCCAAAGCATTGGTAGTCATCATACCGTACCTAAGACCTCCGGCATCGAATGCAAGAGCCCACTTCTCCCTCTGAGGCATCTGTTCCTCTAGCCACCTCTTCGCCCTAACATTGAGGACCTTTTGTAACTCCGCAAGCATCTCATCGAACTTTTCCTTGGTTCGACAACCACAAAGTGACTTCAATTTCTACACAACCTCCTTTTTCTTCTACCGTCTCCATATGTTGGCCGCAAAGTGCCTCATGCACCACCGACGCTCAAGAGGAGGGCGTCCATCTACATGCTCTTTCGCAGCTGTCAGCAGACCGTGATGGCGATCTGAAATCATGCATATCTTCCTAGATGAACGGAAGGCATTCTGTCTCACTAGCTTCATGAACCAACAGCAGCTATCATCGTTCTCAACCTCAGCCAAAGTGAATGCTAAAGGGACAAGTTGATTATCCAGCTCCACTCCAACAGCAATCATCAACACACCCTTGTACTTGCCTGTCAGGAAGGTACCGTCAACAAGTACCAAGGGACGACAATGCTTGAACGCCTCCGCGGGCTGAGGGAAAGACCAATAAACTCTCTGAAGAACAACCTTTGGAACATCGTCCACGTCTGTCACAAAGCGGCCGGCGTAAGGATACCACCTAAGCCCTAGATTGAAGTGTTTCATGGCACTTAGAATCCTAGGAACTTGATTGTACGCCTCTTTCCAATCGCCCCATAGCAACTCAATATCATGCTGCTTTGCCCGCCATCCCTTTGAGTACTTCACTCTATAACCAGTGAACCCAAATATGGTTTCGATAGTGGTAGAAACTGATGTGTCGCTATTGGCCCTAACAATGCCAACAAGACGATGACCAAGGCAACGGGCTGTGTTTTGGGCGTGCACACCCTTGGGCTTTGAACTTCGACAGGTATGAGGTTGCCGCACATTTCGAATCTTCCACTTTTCATTTCTTTGCCTGCGAGCCCATAGTCCCCATTGATATCCTTGCTTGCAAAGCACAGTGTACCTCTTCTTCCTATCCGAGTGGCTCACATAATAAAGCTTGTGAAACCTAATGGCATAATCCATCAGAAAATATTGGAGATGGTCTAAGGTATCAAATAACATTCCCTTCTTAATCTCCACCTCCTGACTCTCTGGTATTGCATCGGCCAACAATGTCAAACCGGTGTCACATATTGTCTGCTCAACCATACTAATGTCCATGAAATTTGGTACCGAGGGTACCTCAACATGGACAACCTTCAATTGCCTCAGTTCGAGGTCATTGTACTCCATTCTCAATGACCCATCAGCTGGGACTCCAAAGGACTCCGTAAACCCTACCTCACATGAGTCACTTTTGTCCTCAGTACTAGGCCCAGACCTATACTCATCCTCCACCACATCATCCGGAGTACTTGGCCTAGAAGTATAGTCATCTTCGTCCGCTGACGCAACATCAAGTTCGTCATCCTCATATCCTTGGGATATGTTGTCCAAATCATGTGTTCCATCTCCGTTGCCATCGTCCTTCACAAACATTTCTACATCGAAGTCATCATTCAAGGCACCGAGGTCAAAGGACCTATCACCTTCCCTAACAATAACCGACTGCAACGCTTCGTCTTGGGTAAGGTTCTCTATGGGCTCCACATCGACATTATCATCCACACGCACCACAAATGGGCTAGACCCCTTTTCCACAACAACTTCCAAGCACATGACACTGCTACTCTTGACAACTTCCTTATATTTCTTCCATTCTTCCTCACATGACAAAGCCTTAACACAAAGGGTGCTCTTTCCTTCCCACAATCAAATCGACCTCTCAAACTTAGTGGCCACCCAAATTTCTCCCAGCATTGGCTAAGAAAAGCATCCAAACTAGGAGGTGTACTAAAGAACTGAAGTTGTTCGTGCATGCTTTCAAACTGCCCATTTGTGGTGCGTGTGGATGATAATGTCGATGTGGAGCCCATAGAGAACCTTACCCAAGACGAAGCGTTGCAGTCGGTTATTGTTAGGGAAGGTGATAGGTCCTTTGACCTCGGTGCCTTGAATGATGACTTCGATGTAGAAATGTTTGTGAAGGACGATGGCAACGGAGATGGAACACATGATTTGGACAACATATCCCAAGGATATGAGGATGACGAACTTGATGTTGCGTCAGCGGACGAAGATGACTATACTTCTAGGCCAAGTACTCCGGATGATGTGGTGGAGGATGAGTATAGGTCTGGGCCTAGTACTGAGGACAAAAGTGACTCATGTGAGGTAGGGTTTACGGAGTCCTTTGGAGTCCCAGCTGATGGGTCATTGAGAATGGAGTACAATGACCTCGAACTGAGGCAATTGAAGGTTGTCCATGTTGAGGTACCCTCGGTACCAAATTTCATGGACATTAGTATGGTTGAGCAGACAATATGTGACACCGGTTTGACATTGTTGGCCGATGCAATACCAGAGAGTCAGGAGGTGGAGATTAAGAAGGGAATGTTATTTGATACCTTAGACCATCTCCAATATTTTCTGATGGATTATGCCATTAGGTTTCACAAGCTTTATTATGTGAGCCACTCGGATAGGAAGAAGAGGTACACTGTGCTTTGCAAGCAAGGATATCAATGGGGACTATGGGCTCGCAGGCAAAGAAATGAAAAGTGGAAGATTCGAAATGTGCGGCAACCTCATACCTGTCGAAGTTCAAAGCCCAAGGGTGTGCACGCCCAAAACACAGCCCGTTGCCTTGGTCATCGTCTTGTTGGCATTGTTAGGGCCAATAGCGACACATCAGTTTCTACCACTATCGAAACCATATTTGGGTTCACTGGTTATAGAGTGAAGTACTCAAAGGGATGGCGGGCAAAGCAGCATGATATTGAGTTGCTATGGGGCGATTGGAAAGAGGCGTACAATCAAGTTCCTAGGATTCTAAGTGCCATGAAACACTTCAATCTAGGGCTTAGGTGGTATCCTTACGCCGGCCGCTTTGTGACAGACGTGGACGATGTTCCAAAGGTTGTTCTTCAGAGAGTTTATTGGTCTTTCCCTCAGCCCGCGGAGGCGTTCAAGCATTGTCGTCCCTTGGTACTTGTTGACGGTACCTTCCTGACAGGCAAGTACAAGGGTGTGTTGATGATTGCTGTTGGAGTGGAGCTGGATAATCAACTTGTCCCTTTAGCATTCACTTTGGCTGAGGTTGAGAACGATGATAGCTGCTGTTGGTTCATGAAGCTAGTGAGACAGAATGCCTTCCGTTCATCTAGGAAGATATGCATGATTTCAGATCGCCATCACGGTCTGCTGACAGCTGCGAAAGAGCATGTAGATGGACGCCCTCCTCTTGAGCGTCGGTGGTGCATGAGGCACTTTGCGGCCAACATATGGAGACGGTAGAAGAAAAAGGAGGTTGTGTAGAAATTGAAGTCACTTTGTGGTTGTCGAACCAAGGAAAAGTTCGATGAGATGCTTGCGGAGTTACAAAAGGTCCTCAATGTTAGGGCGAAGAGGTGGCTAGAGGAACAGATGCCTCAGAGGGAGAAGTGGGCTCTTGCATTCGATGCCGGAGGTCTTAGGTACGGTATGATGACTACCAATGCTTTGGAATCGTTCAACAAAGTGTTCAAGGGTATCCGTGCAGTTCCCGTGTCTGGTATTGTAGAGTACACATTCAGGAAGTGCAATGAGTACTTTGTGAATTGTTGGAACATAGCAAAGGTCTCCAAAGAGAAATGGGGGAGAGCCGGTAGGCAGCACTTAGATCTATCAGAGACGCTAGCTTGCAACCAACTCGGGGAAGCCTATGGGCCATCGAGGCTAGTGTACAATATGAGGTTAGCCGGAGGAACCAACCCAGGGGGCGAGAAGTACGGGAGTAGGAACTATAGGGTCGACCTTGACAAAGCGGAATGTACATGTAACATTCCAAAACTCTTTCATGTGCCTTGCTCGCACGTCATAACAGCATGTAAATGCAGGGGTCTAGACCATGAAAGGGAAAAGTTCATGTCTCCTTTGTACCTCATGTCAAACACTCTAAAAGTGTGGGAGTCGAGCTTCGAGCCTTACCTAGATTCGACACAATGGCCCTAGTATTATGGGTTGGATTATGTTCCTGACCCGGACCTTCTCAAGTCAAAGAAGGGTAGAAGGAAGAAAAAAACGGCTTTGAGGAGTTATGGATGCATCGAATGGGTATGGTGAAGATATGTATGGTTTTGGAGATTTCAATGAGGTACTAGAACATATCCATTGCTCCAAATGCCACAAAACCGGTCACACCACTGCCACTCATAACAAACGTAAGAAAGCAACGAAATTTGGACCAAGGAAGGAAACTAGCACTGTTTCCTAACCTAAGAAGGTATGTAGCGCCTAATATGTGTTGCAAATATATTTCAGTCCTTTGTTCATTGTCTTTTTACTACATAACATGTTTCATTTACAATTTGCATTGTCTAACCTTGAGTTCTCATTTTCATATTTGTAGCATGGTGCACCTGCAGTACCCCTTTCTGGAGCAGTACTACAAAAAGGACCACCGAGCTCACTTGATGGTGGACGAGTGCAGGGTAAGTGATTGATACTAATATTTTGTTTTGATGTAAAATGTCTTAACCCCACTATCGTTTCTGACTTGTTCACATTGTTTGCTTTGTTGCAAGACTTGGCCCCGCTGCGTCCCCGCACTCACCGACCGATGCAGTGGGACGAGTGATACACTACCTACCTCTCAAGAGCTGGTTTTCCGAGCCTAGCTCAAGCTATCAATGCTGGGCTCCCAGACATGGATGGTCCACTGATCACCACCATGGTCGACATGTGGCGTCCGGAGACCCATAGCTTCCACCTTCCCTGTGGAGAGATGTCTGTCCTCATGCAAGATGTTGAGTACATTTTGGGCCTAGGCTTGGACGGCCCTGCAGTGACTGGCATCGTAGATACAGAAAACTGGAAGGACTTGGTGCAGTAGGTTATCGGGGTCCGCCCACCCGACCCTGAAGAAGGAGTGAAGGAGAAGAAGACTTTGGGTGTCAGCTCAAACTGGTTGCACCACCACTTTGAGTTTTGCCCACCCAATGCACCGGCGGAGGTCATTAAGAGGTACGCTTATGAGTGGATGTGGCACATGGTCGCAAGCTTCCTACTACCGGATGCCTCCAACAATACTGTGTCACGGATGGTGCTACCTCAGTTGGCTGAGCCGTGGGAGAATATCGCCCAATACAGTTGGGGCTCAGCGTCACTTGCTTGGTTGTATCACCAACTTTGTGATGCATGTAGGCATGACGCCAACAACTCTAACATTGGTGGCTGTACTTATTTGCTGCAAATCTGGATTTGGGAGCAAATTCCTATTGGGAGGGTGCACCGAAATGCTGTCCCGGTAAGTACCACCTTCGATTGTTTTGTTTGACAGGAATTCCTATTGGATTTTGATGGTACATGCATTATGTGACATGGTTATAATATTTTTGTGCGACAGGAATGGACACATGGTGACTGTCGGCCCCCGATATGCTACCTGTGGAAAAAAGTTGTCTTCGTCCAGGGTCAGCCGAAACGGCGCTACATTCAATACTCGAACGATTTAATGTTCTGAGTCCAGACCCCGATGGTTCCATTTGTGTTCATGACAAAGTGTCCACAACTTCATATTCTGAATAACTAAATTTACAGGTTGAATGGACTCCATACGCTAGGGAAGAGATAGTGAACTTCAACCTCTCCCCTCTTTGCACTCGGGACAACGACTTATGGCGATCAAATGTTCCCACGGTGCTCTACTATATCGTTGAGTGGCACTTACCCGTACGCATGATGCAGCAGTTCAAGAGGCGCCAAGATTTCCCTCTACAACATGAGAGCACAAGCCAAGAATTGCACCAGTAAGTACTACATTACACGGCCATTCACCCTTCATTCAATATGTGAACATTGCTTTTCTTAAATTTGCAGGATCTCGAGAAAGAAAAGGTTCAGTGGCAATGAATGGCGTACAGGACATGCCGTCTCATTGCAGAGGTGGGATACTAGAGAGAGGATGCATTATAGCAATGAGCCTCGTTCCACTACAAACCTATACCATGAGTACCTGGCATGGCTGCACAGGTCCACCAGAATGCGTGAGCGTCCTCCGCTGTCCACACCTTACACAGATTCATCACACACAACATAAGTCAGAATAGCAATAGTTAACATATCAAATACAAATCAGACACAACATATGACATACAGATCACATAATTCAGAACACACAAAGTTCATGACATGGGACATCATAGGTTGTTCACATAAGCCATCACAAGTTGATAACATAGCCCATCACAGGTTCATA
>JAHUYU010002548.1:0-20371 GCA_030439765.1 Tripidium arundinaceum
TTGGAGTTTCTAGATTTGAGGGTAGCGCGCCTTGGTGTCGAACAGGACCTCACTGATGAAGTAGACCGGACGCTGGACCTTGAGGGCGTGACTCTCCTCCTGTCTTTCCACCACCAAGGCCGAACTTACCACCTGGGTGGTGGCTGCGATATACAGCAGGAGCGGTTCTTTTTCCGCCGGGGGTACGAGGATCGGGGCCTTGGTCAGGAGTACCTTGATTTTGTCAAGTGCTCCCTGGGCCTCGGTTGTCCACGCAAAGTGGCCGGTCTTCTTCAAAAGAGTGTAGAGGGGCAGGGCTCGTTCACCGAGGCGTGAGATGAAGCGGCTTAGCGCCGCCAGACATCCCGTGACTCGCTGCATCCCTTTCAAGTTCTGAATCAGACCCATATTCGTGATCGCGGAGATCTTCTCTGGGTTGGCTTCGATGCCGCGCTCGGAGACGATAAATCCGAGTAGCATGGCCTTCGGTACCCCAAAGACACATTTCTCGGGATTGAGTTTGATGTGTTTGGCCCGTAGCCTTTCGAAGGCTAACTCAAGATCGGGTACCAAGCGGTCGGTTCGCTGGGATTTTACTACGATGTCGTCCACGTACGCCTCAACGGTCCGCCCGATGAGGTTCCCAAAAACGGCGAGCATACATCGCTGGTATGTTGTCCCCGTGTTTTTTTAGACCGAACGGCATGGTGGTATAGCAGTAAGATCCAAATGGGGTGATGAAAGAGGTGGCGAGCTGGTCGGATTCTTTCATCATGATCTGATGGTAGCCGGAATAAGCATCAAGGAAAGAGAGGGTTTCGCACCCCGAGGTAGAGTCAACTATTTGGTCTATGCGTGGTAAAGGGAAAGGGTCTTTAGGACATGCTTTGTTAAGAGAGGTGTAGTCGACACACATTCTCCATTTACCGCTCTTCTTTTTTACAAGTACAGGATTAGCTAACCACTCAGGATGACATACCTCCTTGATGAATCCGGCCACCAGAAGCTTGCGGATCTCGCCGCCGATGGCCCTGCGCTTCTCCTCGTCAAAGCAGCGCAGTCGTTGCTTCACTGGCTTGAATCCGGCTCGGATGCTCAAGGAGTGCTCGGCGACATCCCTCGGAATGCCTGGCATATCCGAGGGTCGCCACGCGAACATGTCGCCGTTCGCGCGGAGAAAGTCGACAAGCACAAGTTCCTATTTGGGAGACAGGGCGGCGCTGATGCGGACCGTCCTGCCGTCCGAGCTGCTGGGGTCGAGGGCGACCTCTTTGACTTGTTCGATGGGCTCAAAGGAGCCAGTGGACCGCTTGGGGTCGGGATCCTCCGCAGGGCACTCCTGCAAATCGGCGGCGAGCGCCTTGGACTCGATGATGGCCGCGGCGTATTCGCAGCACTCGACGTCGCACTCGTAGGCGTGCTGGAAGGTGGTGCGGATGATGATGATCCCATGCGGCCCTGGCATCTTGATCTTGAGGTATGTATAGTTCGGGACGGCCATGAATTGTGCGTAGCATGGTCGTCCCAGCACGACATGATAGGTGCCGCGGAACCCGACTACCTCGAAGGTGAGGGTCTCCTTCCTGAAGTTGGATGGGTCTCCGAAAGTGACGGGCAGGTCGATCTACCCGAGGGGTGTAGCTTGCTTTCTCGGTACGATGCCGTGAAAGGATGCTCTGCTTGGGCGGAGTCGGGATCGGCCGACCCCCATGGAGTCGAGGGTCTCGGCGTACATGATGTTGAGGCCGCTGCCTCCATCCATCAGTACCCTGGTGAGCCACGTATTCCCGACAATGGGGTCGACAACGAGCGGATATCGACTCGGCTGAGGAATGCGGTCAGGGTGGTCGTCGTGGTTGAAGGTGATGGTGGAGTCAGACCAGTCGAGGAAGGCCGGCGTGGCAGGCTCGGTAGCGTAGACGTCTCGGTGCTCCAGCTTGCGCCGGCGCTTGGTGTCGTACGCAGCCGGGCCGCCGAAGATCATGAAGCAATTGTCGACGACGGGGAAACCGTCGTCTTTTTCTTCGCCGTCATCGCCCTTGTCCTGGCCGGGCCTCCTTCTTTGGTCATTCTTCCCCCTGGTGTCCCCGGAGAAGTACCGCCTCATCATGCCGCACTCTTTGAGCGTGTGCCTGACTGGGCCTCGATGGTATGGGCATGGCTCATCGAGCATCTTGTCGAAGACGCCCGGGGCCCCCTCGGGTGGGGTCCGGTTTCCCTTGCGCTCAGCGGCGGCTACGAGGTCGTTCCCGCGTCGTGGCTTGTTCTTCTTCTTCTTTCTGAAGGGTCGGCTGAAGTCGCCTTCGTCGGCGTTCTCCTTCTGTTTGCCTTTGCCCTGGGGATGATCAAAGATCGCCCCCACTGCCTCCTCGCCGGAGGCAAAGTTGGTGGCTATGTCCAGGAGTTCTTTGGTGGTGTGGGGGCCCTTACGCCCCAGCTCGTGGACGAGGTCCTTGCAGGTGGTTCCCGCGAGGAATGCCCTGACGACATCGGCATCAGCGGCGTTTGGTAACTCAGTGCACTACCGAGAGAAGCGTCAGATGAACTCACGGAGAGTTTCATCTTTCTTCTGCTGACAGCTCCTGAGGTCCCAAGGGTTTCCAGGGCGCACGTAAGTGCCCTGGAAATTCCCGACGAAGACATGCTTCAGGTCGGCCCAACCGTGAACACGGTGGGCCGAGAGATGTTCCAGCCAGGCTCGCGCCGAGTCGGCCAGAAACAGGGGAAGGTTGCGGATGATAAAGTGATCATCGTCCGCGCCACTGGCTCGACAGGCAAGTCGGTAGTCATCGAGCCAAAGCTCGGGGTTCGTTTCCCCAGAGTACTTGGCGATGTTGGTGGGCTGACGGAAACGCGCTGGGAATGGGGCGTTGCGTATGTCCCGGCTGAAAACCCAAGGCCCTAGTGGCTCGGGGCTCGGGGGCCGGTCTTCCTCACTATCGTAGCGGCCGCCCCGGCGAGGGTGGTAGCCGCGGCTAGCACCGTCCTCCTTGCGCTTCTTGCGCGCGCTGATGATGTCGCGCGCATCGTCGGCGATGCGGTCATAGGCAGATGGGAGTTTGCTTCCCGCTTTCTGTGGGTCCCGATGGACCGACTCCCCCTTGTCGTGAGGCGCCGAGGGCGCTGGTCGAAGAGGGTCGGGCCCACGTTGCCGAGACGCGGAGCTCTCGGCCTGCTATACAGTAGCTCGCTCGAGGAGGGTGCGCAGCTCTCCACGGGCTCGCCGACCCTCCGGGGTCGATGGTTCGGGCATTCCCCGGACGAGTATTGCCGCTGTGGCAACGTTCTGGCTTGCCCGAGTGAAGGGCGGTGGGAGTCTGTCGTCGTTGTCGTCACAGATGCGTTGGTGGACGTCGCGAGCCCTGAGCCGGGCCGCGGCGCCATCGCCGTAGCCCGCGAGCTCTTGCTTGAGGGCCGCGCGCTGCTGCAACAAGCATTGTCGCTCCTCATCGAGCCTTCTCTCGTGCTCCAGAAGTTGCTCCAGTTGGGACTGTGGTTGCCCAACGGGAAGTCCCACAGGCTCTCGGGGCAGCTGCAGGGACGCTCTCTCGACCGGGACCGTAGTGCGGGCCACGGCTCCGACCGGGGTGTGCTCGCCATCATAGCCATGTGCTTCTTCCTCCTCTTCTTCCTCATCTCCGCCCACCTCGCACATGAAACACTCGCGGGATGGGTCGCAGCTCCCGTCGTTGGAATCGGAGGTGTCAAGGAGGTAGTTGCAGTTGTCGAGGAAGCGTCGAAGGGCTCCTGCATCATCGAGCCCGGAGAAGTCGGCGCCGTGCCGGCCACCGTCGTACTCATCAGTATCGACGCTCGAGACTGTCTCGGGACTCTGAGGGAGCTCCGAGATGGTTCGTGGGTGGTACGGTGTGCCTACGAGCTCGACGCCTGCAGGTTGAGTAGCGAGATGTCGGGCCACGAGGCGGCCGTAGGTCCTCGCGGCATTGTGCAGTCCATAGGGCCACACCGAAGGTGTAGACGCACGGACCGTTCTCGGGGAGAGCGGGGGTCCCCCTGAGAACTGAGATATGTCGTTGGCAACGGTCGAGTAAAGGTCGTGGGGTACCTCCGAGGACGGGTGTGGTCCCCAAAGGGTGTCGCGCTGGCGTTCCAGCCACGGTTGTTCGGTGCCGAGGGGTCGGGAGCCCTCGGATGCTTGCGCCTCGGTGGCACACAGATGAAGGTCGCCTATCGGCCCGGCGACGGAGCCGAAGTCGACAGGTAAATTGATGGGCGTAGAGGGAGGGAGTAAGACTAGATCATAGTCCATCCCCATGCACAGGAAGTCTAGGCTCCCGAAACGGATATGGGAGCCCAAAGTAAAATAAACATGGTGTTCGGCCATCCGGAGCCGGGTGAAGCGGATCGTGACGCACAGAAGCCCCCTACCTGGCGCGCCAACTGTCGGTGTCTAAAATGACGCTCTAGACGAACCGGCTAGTGATTTGTTCTACGCGTCTGGGCTCGGATGGTTGCGCAAAGCGGACACAAGAATGTATACTGGTTCGGGAAAAATCGCCCTACGTCCAGTGTATGATGCTGCTCGTGTTACTCTGCACCAGGGTGCTTATAGTAGGGGTTACAAGCGATCGAGAGAGGGATCGGATCCCAAATCTCTGGGGTTTCTTGTGTTCGAAGGTTTCTATAATATGGTGGAGTTGAAGCGCTCTATATGAGTCGTGTTTTGGTTGGTTTCTCTTGTGAGCCCGCCGTCTCTATTGAGGTCCATGCCCTTCCTTTTATAGTTTGAAGGAGAGCCATGGATTGCAGTAAAAATCGGCAAAAGATAGGTCAAAACTTAAAGGCTGTGTCCTTCCTTCCTTGTTATCCGGGGTGGGCGGTCGCCCTTCGTAGTAAAGATGGTATGGGCGTCCGGTTGCTGCCTCCCCGTTTAATGGCACTGCAGGCTGTGGTCAGGCTTGACTGGAGTATTCTTACACTGTGGGAAGGCGGGCGGAGATCATGTCCTAACCCCTGCATAGAGAGAGAGACAGGTGGCACAGTGGTCGTATCTCCCTGTTGCTGTGAAGACGTGGCCACTGAGTTATGTTTGAGATGACCGGGGTCACATCATATCGTACCGGGGCCCCCATGTTCTGCATATGGGGACGACCCGTGTCTGTCCCATTTATGGGTGAAGGCGGTGTGGTTGGCCACGGGTGCCCCCCCTTTTTCCCCGTCCGAGGGGCCATTCGTGTCCCTCGGGCGAGGCGGAAGTCCTCGAGCACCCGAGGCGATACTCGGGGGCTCGGGCGAGACGGAGATGCCCTCCCGGGGGTCGGATGCGCCCGAGGCGATACTCGGGGGCTCGGGCGAGACGGAGATGCCCTCCCGGGGGTCGGATGCGCCCGAGGTGATACTCGGGGGCTCGGGCGAGACGGAGATGCCCTCCCGGGGGTCAGATGCGCCCGAGGCGTTCTCCGTTTAATACCTATAATGATACTTGTAATTCATTTTAAAATATAGCTCACTTTAATTTATGCTAAATAACTTTCAACTTTAAGCAAGGTGTAAAAAATACACTAACATTTACAGCATCCTATTAGTTTTATATAAAATTAATCAGCCACTAAAATATATATTGTTAGTTCAATAAATGCATGGGCCAATAGATATTGCTATATATTAATACGAAATAAATGCACCGGGTCAGCATATATGGCTGCGTACCTTCATTAAAATTGTGTTCATTTGTTATCAAATATATTAACAATTGACATAATTTTAGTATTAAATCTTAATCAGAGTCATAAATGTTTGACTTAGAAAAAAATAAAATGATCAATATTCTGGAACGGGCGAGGATTAGATTTTTTTTTCAAAATCTATTGTCTACCTAGAGATGCAAAGAAAAAAGATGACAATTTCCATGTTCAGTAATAAGTGTATGTCAATACCGTGTATACATGCACATAAGTACAAATGCACGGGGTCAGCATATGAGGCTACGTATACGTACCTTCATCTCGTAGTCAACGACGGCCTTGCTGAGGTGCTCGGCCTTGAGCTTCTCCGTCTGCCTAGCCGCGTTCCGGCGCTCCACCTCCACCTGCAGCTCGGCGTCCCTAATGGCGACCGCCTTGGCCGCCTCGACCTCAGCCACCCGTGCCTGCTGCTCCCACCCGGCCTTCTTCATGGCCAGCTCCGAGTTGGCGGCCGCCACCTCCGCCTCCCTCTCGTTCTCGAACACCTTCACCTCGGCCTTGACCCTGGCCTCCTCCTTGGCCCCCTCGCCCTGCCGCTTCACCGTGCTCCCTGGGCCTCGGTTGTCCACGCAAAGTGGCCGGTCTTCTTCAAAAGAGTGTAGAGGGGCAGGGCTCGTTCACCGAGGCGTGAGATGAAGCGGCTTAGCGCCGCCAGACATCCCGTGACTCGCTGCATCCCTTTCAAGTTCTGAATCAGACCCATATTCGTGATCGCGGAGATCTTCTCTGGGTTGGCTTCGATGCCGCGCTCGGAGACGATAAATCCGAGTAGCATGGCCTTCGGTACCCCAAAGACACATTTCTCGGGATTGAGTTTGATGTGTTTGGCCCGTAGCCTTTCGAAGGCTAACTCAAGATCGGGTACCAAGCGGTCGGTTCGCTGGGATTTTACTACGATGTCGTCCACGTACGCCTCAACGGTCCGCCCGATGAGGTTCCCAAAAACGGCGAGCATACATCGCTGGTATGTTGTCCCCGTGTTTTTTAGACCGAACGGCATGGTGGTATAGCAGTAAGATCCAAATGGGGTGATGAAAGAGGTGGCGAGCTGGTCGGATTCTTTCATCATGATCTGATGGTAGCCGGAATAAGCATCAAGGAAAGAGAGGGTTTCGCACCCCGAGGTAGAGTCAACTATTTGGTCTATGCGTGTAAAGGGAAAGGGTCTTTAGGACATGCTTTGTTAAGAGAGGTGTAGTCGACACACATTCTCCATTTACCGCTCTTCTTTTTTACAAGTACAGGATTAGCTAACCACTCAGGATGACATACCTCCTTGATGAATCCGGCCACCAGAAGCTTGCGGATCTCGCCGCCGATGGCCCTGCGCTTCTCCTCGTCAAAGCAGCGCAGTCGTTGCTTCACTGGCTTGAATCCGGCTCGGATGCTCAAGGAGTGCTCGGCGACATCCCTCGGAATGCCTGGCATATCCGAGGGTCGCCACGCGAACATGTCGCCGTTCGCGCGGAGAAAGTCGACAAGCACAAGTTCCTATTTGGGAGACAGGGCGGCGCTGATGCGGACCGTCCTGCCGTCCGAGCTGCTGGGGTCGAGGGCGACCTCTTTGACTTGTTCGATGGGCTCAAAGGAGCCAGTGGACCGCTTGGGGTCGGGATCCTCCGCAGGGCACTCCTGCAAATCGGCGGCGAGCGCCTTGGACTCGATGATGGCCGCGGCGTATTCGCAGCACTCGACGTCGCACTCGTAGGCGTGCTGGAAGGTGGTGCGGATGATGATGATCCCATGCGGCCCTGGCATCTTGATCTTGAGGTATGTATAGTTCGGGACGGCCATGAATTGTGCGTAGCATGGTCGTCCCAGCACGACATGATAGGTGCCGCGGAACCCGACTACCTCGAAGGTGAGGGTCTCCTTCCTGAAGTTGGATGGGTCTCCGAAAGTGACGGGCAGGTCGATCTACCCGAGGGGTGTAGCTTGCTTTCTCGGTACGATGCCGTGAAAGGATGCTCTGCTTGGGCGGAGTCGGGATCGGCCGACCCCCATGGAGTCGAGGGTCTCGGCGTACATGATGTTGAGGCCGCTGCCTCCATCCATCAGTACCCTGGTGAGCCACGTATTCCCGACAATGGGGTCGACAACGAGCGGATATCGACTCGGCTGAGGAATGCGGTCAGGGTGGTCGTCGTGGTTGAAGGTGATGGTGGAGTCAGACCAGTCGAGGAAGGCCGGCGTGGCAGGCTCGGTAGCGTAGACGTCTCGGTGCTCCAGCTTGCGCCGGCGCTTGGTGTCGTACGCAGCCGGGCCGCCGAAGATCATGAAGCAATTGTCGACGACGGGGAAACCGTCGTCTTTTTCTTCGCCGTCATCGCCCTTGTCCTGGCCGGGCCTCCTTCTTTGGTCATTCTTCCCCCTGGTGTCCCCGGAGAAGTACCGCCTCATCATGCCGCACTCTTTGAGCGTGTGCCTGACTGGGCCTCGATGGTATGGGCATGGCTCATCGAGCATCTTGTCGAAGACGCCCGGGGCCCCCTCGGGTGGGGTCCGGTTTCCCTTGCGCTCAGCGGCGGCTACGAGGTCGTTCCCGCGTCGTGGCTTGTTCTTCTTCTTCTTTCTGAAGGGTCGGCTGAAGTCGCCTTCGTCGGCGTTCTCCTTCTGTTTGCCTTTGCCCTGGGATGATCAAAGATCGCCCCCACTGCCTCCTCGCCGGAGGCAAAGTTGGTGGCTATGTCCAGGAGTTCTTTGGTGGTGTGGGGGCCCTTACGCCCCAGCTCGTGGACGAGGTCCTTGCAGGTGGTTCCCGCGAGGAATGCCCTGACGACATCGGCATCAGCGGCGTTTGGTAACTCAGTGCACTACCGAGAGAAGCGTCAGATGAACTCACGGAGAGTTTCATCTTTCTTCTGCTGACAGCTCCTGAGGTCCCAAGGGTTTCCAGGGCGCACGTAAGTGCCCTGGAAATTCCCGACGAAGACATGCTTCAGGTCGGCCCAACCGTGAACACGGTGGGCCGAGAGATGTTCCAGCCAGGCTCGCGCCGAGTCGGCCAGAAACAGGGGAAGGTTGCGGATGATAAAGTGATCATCGTCCGCGCCACTGGCTCGACAGGCAAGTCGGTAGTCATCGAGCCAAAGCTCGGGGTTCGTTTCCCCAGAGTACTTGGCGATGTTGGTGGGCTGACGGAAACGCGCTGGGAATGGGGCGTTGCGTATGTCCCGGCTGAAAACCCAAGGCCCTAGTGGCTCGGGGCTCGGGGGCCGGTCTTCCTCACTATCGTAGCGGCCGCCCCGGCGAGGGTGGTAGCCGCGGCTAGCACCGTCCTCCTTGCGCTTCTTGCGCGCGCTGATGATGTCGCGCGCATCGTCGGCGATGCGGTCATAGGCAGATGGGAGTTTGCTTCCCGCTTTCTGTGGGTCCCGATGGACCGACTCCCCCTTGTCGTGAGGCGCCGAGGGCGCTGGTCGAAGAGGGTCGGGCCCACGTTGCCGAGACGCGGAGCTCTCGGCCTGCTATACAGTAGCTCGCTCGAGGAGGGTGCGCAGCTCTCCACGGGCTCGCCGACCCTCCGGGGTCGATGGTTCGGGCATTCCCCGGACGAGTATTGCCGCTGTGGCAACGTTCTGGCTTGCCCGAGTGAAGGGCGGTGGGAGTCTGTCGTCGTTGTCGTCACAGATGCGTTGGTGGACGTCGCGAGCCCTGAGCCGGGCCGCGGCGCCATCGCCGTAGCCCGCGAGCTCTTGCTTGAGGGCCGCGCGCTGCTGCAACAAGCATTGTCGCTCCTCATCGAGCCTTCTCTCGTGCTCCAGAAGTTGCTCCAGTTGGGACTGTGGTTGCCCAACGGGAAGTCCCACAGGCTCTCGGGGCAGCTGCAGGGACGCTCTCTCGACCGGGACCGTAGTGCGGGCCACGGCTCCGACCGGGGTGTGCTCGCCATCATAGCCATGTGCTTCTTCCTCCTCTTCTTCCTCATCTCCGCCCACCTCGCACATGAAACACTCGCGGGATGGGTCGCAGCTCCCGTCGTTGGAATCGGAGGTGTCAAGGAGGTAGTTGCAGTTGTCGAGGAAGCGTCGAAGGGCTCCTGCATCATCGAGCCCGGAGAAGTCGGCGCCGTGCCGGCCACCGTCGTACTCATCAGTATCGACGCTCGAGACTGTCTCGGGACTCTGAGGGAGCTCCGAGATGGTTCGTGGGTGGTACGGTGTGCCTACGAGCTCGACGCCTGCAGGTTGAGTAGCGAGATGTCGGGCCACGAGGCGGCCGTAGGTCCTCGCGGCATTGTGCAGTCCATAGGGCCACACCGAAGGTGTAGACGCACGGACCGTTCTCGGGGAGAGCGGGGGTCCCCCTGAGAACTGAGATATGTCGTTGGCAACGGTCGAGTAAAGGTCGTGGGGTACCTCCGAGGACGGGTGTGGTCCCCAAAGGGTGTCGCGCTGGCGTTCCAGCCACGGTTGTTCGGTGCCGAGGGGTCGGGAGCCCTCGGATGCTTGCGCCTCGGTGGCACACAGATGAAGGTCGCCTATCGGCCCGGCGACGGAGCCGAAGTCGACAGGTAAATTGATGGGCGTAGAGGGAGGGAGTAAGACTAGATCATAGTCCATCCCCATGCACAGGAAGTCTAGGCTCCCGAAACGGATATGGGAGCCCAAAGTAAAATAAACATGGTGTTCGGCCATCCGGAGCCGGGTGAAGCGGATCGTGACGCACAGAAGCCCCCTACCTGGCGCGCCAACTGTCGGTGTCTAAAATGACGCTCTAGACGAACCGGCTAGTGATTTGTTCTACGCGTCTGGGCTCGGATGGTTGCGCAAAGCGGACACAAGAATGTATACTGGTTCGGGAAAAATCGCCCTACGTCCAGTGTATGATGCTGCTCGTGTTACTCTGCACCAGGGTGCTTATAGTAGGGTTACAAGCGATCGAGAGAGGGATCGGATCCCAAATCTCTGGGGTTTCTTGTGTTCGAAGGTTTCTATAATATGGTGGAGTTGAAGCGCTCTATATGAGTCGTGTTTTGGTTGGTTTCTCTTGTGAGCCCGCCGTCTCTATTGAGGTCCATGCCCTTCCTTTTATAGTTTGAAGGAGAGCCATGGATTGCAGTAAAAATCGGCAAAAGATAGGTCAAAACTTAAAGGCTGTGTCCTTCCTTCCTTGTTATCCGGGGTGGGCGGTCGCCCTTCGTAGTAAAGATGGTATGGGCGTCCGGTTGCTGCCTCCCCGTTTAATGGCACTGCAGGCTGTGGTCAGGCTTGACTGGAGTATTCTTACACTGTGGGAAGGCGGGCGGAGATCATGTCCTAACCCCTGCATAGAGAGAGAGACAGGTGGCACAGTGGTCGTATCTCCCTGTTGCTGTGAAGACGTGGCCACTGAGTTATGTTTGAGATGACCGGGGTCACATCATATCGTACCGGGGCCCCCATGTTCTGCATATGGGGACGACCCGTGTCTGTCCCATTTATGGGTGAAGGCGGTGTGGTTGGCCACGGGTTGCCCCCCCTTTTTCCCCGTCCGAGGGGCCATTCGTGTCCCTCGGGCGAGGCGGAAGTCCTCGAGCACCCGAGGCGATACTCGGGGGCTCGGGCGAGACGGAGATGCCCTCCCGGGGGTCGGATGCGCCCGAGGCGATACTCGGGGGCTCGGGCGAGACGGAGATGCCCTCCCGGGGTCGGATGCGCCCGAGGTGATACTCGGGGGCTCGGGCGAGACGGAGATGCCCTCCCGGGGGTCAGATGCGCCCGAGGCGTTCTCCGTTTAATACCTATAATGATACTTGTAATTCATTTTAAAATATAGCTCACTTTAATTTATGCTAAATAACTTTCAACTTTAAGCAGGTGTAAAAAATACACTAACATTTACAGCATCCTATTAGTTTTATATAAAATTAATCAGCCACTAAATATATATTGTTAGTTCAATAAATGCATGGGCCAATAGATATTGCTATATATTAATACGAAATAAATGCACCGGTCGCATATATGGCTGCGTACCTTCATTAAAATTGTGTTCATTTGTTATCAATATATTAACAATTGACATAATTTTAGTATTAATCTTAATCAGAGTCATAAATGTTTGACTTAGAAAAAAATAAAATGATCAATATTCTGGAACGGGCGAGGATTAGATTTTTTTTTCAAAATCTATTGTCTACCTAGAGATGCAAAGAAAAAAGATGACAATTTCCATGTTCAGTAAATAAGTGTATGTCAATACCGTGTATACATGCACATAAGTACAAATGCACGGGGTCAGCATATGAGGCTACGTATACGTACCTTCATCTCGTAGTCAACGACGGCCTTGCTTGAGGTGCTCGGCCTTGAGCTTCTCCGTCTGCCTAGCCGCGTTCCGGCGCTCCACCTCCACCTGCAGCTCGGCGTCCCTAATGGCGACCGCCTTGGCCGCCTCGACCTCAGCCACCCGTGCCTGCTGCTCCCACCCGGCCTTCTTCATGGCCAGCTCCGAGTTGGCGGCCGCCACCTCCGCCTCCCTCTCGTTCTCGAACACCTTCACCTCGGCCTTGGACCCTGGCCTCCTCCTTGGCCCCCTCGCCCTGCCGCTTCACCGTGCTCCCTGGGCCTCGGTTGTCCACGCAAAGTGGCCGGTCTTCTTCAAAAGAGTGTAGAGGGGCAGGGCTCGTTCACCGAGGCGTGAGATGAAGCGGCTTAGCGCCGCCAGACATCCGTGACTCGCTGCATCCCTTTCAAGTTCTGAATCAGACCCATATTCGTGATCGCGGAGATCTTCTCTGGGTTGGCTTCGATGCCGCGCTCGGAGACGATAAATCCGAGTAGCATGGCCTTCGGTACCCCAAGACACATTTCTCGGGATTGAGTTTGATGTGTTTGGCCCGTAGCCTTTCGAAGGCTAACTCAAGATCGGGTACCAAGCGGTCGGTTCGCTGGGATTTTACTACGATGTCGTCCACGTACGCCTCAACGGTCCGCCCGATGAGGTTCCCAAAAACGCGAGCATACATCGCTGGTATGTTGTCCCCGTGTTTTTTTAGACCGAACGGCATGGTGGTATAGCAGTAAGATCCAAATGGGGTGATGAAATAGGTGGCGAGCTGGTCGGATTCTTTCATCATGATCTGATGGTAGCCGGAATAAGCATCAAGGAAAGAGAGGGTTCGCACCCGAGGTAGAGTCAACTATTTGGTCTATGCGTGGTAAAGGGAAAGGGTCTTTAGACATGCTTTGTTAAGAGAGGTTGTAGTCGACACACATTCTCCATTTACCGCTCTTCTTTTTTACAAGTACAGGATTAGCTAACCACTCAGGATGACATACCTCCTTGATGAATCCGGCCACCAGAAGCTTGCGGATCTCGCCGCCGATGGCCCTGCGCTTCTCCTCGTCAAAGCAGCGCAGTCGTTGCTTCACTGGCTTGAATCCGGCTCGGATGCTCAAGGAGTGCTCGGCGACATCCCTCGGAATGCCTGGCATATCCGAGGGTCGCCACGCGAACATGTCGCCGTTCGCGCGGAGAAGTCGACAAGCACAAGTTCCTATTTGGGAGACAGGGCGGCGCTGATGCGGACCGTCCTGCCGTCCGAGCTGCTGGGGTCGAGGGCGACCTCTTTGACTTGTTCGATGGGCTCAAAGGAGCCAGTGGACCGCTTGGGGTCGGGATCCTCCGCAGGGCACTCCTGCAAATCGGCGGCGAGCGCCTTGGACTCGATGATGGCCGCGGCGTATTCGCAGCACTCGACGTCGCACTCGTAGGCGTGCTGGAAGGTGGTGCGGATGATGATGATCCCATGCGGCCCTGGCATCTTGATCTTGAGGTATGTATAGTTCGGGACGGCCATGAATTGTGCGTAGCATTGGTCGTCCCAGCACGACATGATAGGTGCCGCGGAACCCGACTACCTCGAAGGTGAGGGTCTCCTTCCTGAAGTTGGATGGGTCTCCGAAAGTGACGGGCAGGTCGATCTACCCGAGGGGTGTAGCTTGCTTTCTCGGTACGATGCCGTGAAAGGATGCTCTGCTTGGGCGGAGTCGGGATCGGCCGACCCCCATGGAGTCGAGGGTCTCGGCGTACATGATGTTGAGGCCGCTGCCTCCATCCATCAGTACCCTGGTGAGCCACGTATTCCCGACAATGGGGTCGACAACGAGCGGATATCGACTCGGCTGAGGAATGCGGTCAGGGTGGTCGTCGTGGTTGAAGGTGATGGTGGAGTCAGACCAGTCGAGGAAGGCCGGCGTGGCAGGCTCGGTAGCGTAGACGTCTCGTGCTCCAGCTTGCGCCGGCGCTTGGTGTCGTACGCAGCCGGGCCGCCGAAGATCATGAAGCAATTGTCGACGACGGGGAAACCGTCGTCTTTTTCTTCGCCGTCATCGCCCTTGTCCTGGCCGGGCCTCCTTCTTTGGTCATTCTTCCCCCTGGTGTCCCCGGAGAAGTACCGCCTCATCATGCCGCACTCTTTGAGCGTGTGCCTGACTGGGCCTCGATGGTATGGGCATGGCTCATCGAGCATCTTGTCGAAGACGCCCGGGGCCCCCTCGGGTGGGGTCCGGTTTCCCTTGCGCTCAGCGGCGGCTACGAGGTCGTTCCCGCGTCGTGGCTTGTTCTTCTTCTTCTTTCTGAAGGGTCGGCTGAAGTCGCCTTCGTCGGCGTTCTCCTTCTGTTTGCCTTTGCCCTGGGGATGATCAAAGATCGCCCCCACTGCCTCCTCGCCGGAGGCAAAGTTGGTGGCTATGTCCAGGAGTTCTTTGGTGGTGTGGGGGCCCTTACGCCCCAGCTCGTGGACGAGGTCCTTGCAGGTGGTTCCCGCGAGGAATGCCCTGACGACATCGGCATCAGCGGCGTTTGGTAACTCAGTGCACTACCGAGAGAAGCGTCAGATGAACTCACGGAGAGTTTCATCTTTCTTCTGCTGACAGCTCCTGAGGTCCCAAGGGTTTCCAGGGCGCACGTAAGTGCCCTGGAAATTCCCGACGAAGACATGCTTCAGGTCGGCCCAACCGTGAACACGGTGGGCCGAGAGATGTTCCAGCCAGGCTCGCGCCGAGTCGGCCAGAAACAGGGGAAGGTTGCGGATGATAAAGTGATCATCGTCCGCGCCACTGGCTCGACAGGCAAGTCGGTAGTCATCGAGCCAAAGCTCGGGGTTCGTTTCCCCAGAGTACTTGGCGATGTTGGTGGGCTGACGGAAACGCGCTGGGAATGGGGCGTTGCGTATGTCCCGGCTGAAAACCAAGGCCCTAGTGGCTCGGGGCTCGGGGGCCGGTCTTCCTCACTATCGTAGCGGCCGCCCCGGCGAGGGTGGTAGCCGCGGCTAGCACCGTCCTCCTTGCGCTTCTTGCGCGCGCTGATGATGTCGCGCGCATCGTCGGCGATGCGGTCATAGGCAGATGGGAGTTTGCTTCCCGCTTTCTGTGGGTCCCGATGGACCGACTCCCCCTTGTCGTGAGGCGCCGAGGGCGCTAGTGGTCGAAGAGGGTCGGGCCCACGTTGCCGAGACGCGGAGCTCTCGGCCTGCTATACAGTAGCTCGCTCGAGGAGGGTGCGCAGCTCTCCACGGGCTCGCCGACCCTCCGGGGTCGATGGTTCGGGCATTCCCCGGACGAGTATTGCCGCTGTGGCAACGTTCTGGCTTGCCCGAGTGAAGGGCGGTGGGAGTCTGTCGTCGTTGTCGTCACAGATGCGTTGGTGGACGTCGCGAGCCCTGAGCCGGGCCGCGGCGCCATCGCCGTAGCCCGCGAGCTCTTGCTTGAGGGCCGCGCGCTGCTGCAACAAGCATTGTCGCTCCTCATCGAGCCTTCTCTCGTGCTCCAGAAGTTGCTCCAGTTGGGACTGTGGTTGCCCAACGGGAAGTCCCACAGGCTCTCGGGCAGCTGCAGGGACGCTCTCTCGACCGGGACCGTAGTGCGGGCCACGGCTCCGACCGGGGTGTGCTCGCCATCATAGCCATGTGCTTCTTCCTCCTCTTCTTCCTCATCTCCGCCCACCTCGCACATGAAACACTCGCGGGATGGGTCGCAGCTCCCGTCGTTGGAATCGGAGGTGTCAAGGAGGTAGTTGCAGTTGTCGAGGAAGCGTCGAAGGGCTCCTGCATCATCGAGCCCGGAGAAGTCGGCGCCGTGCCGGCCACCGTCGTACTCATCAGTATCGACGCTCGAGACTGTCTCGGGACTCTGAGGGAGCTCCGAGATGGTTCGTGGGTGGTACGGTGTGCCTACGAGCTCGACGCCTGCAGGTTGAGTAGCGAGATGTCGGGCCACGAGGCGGCCGTAGGTCCTCGCGGCATTGTGCAGTCCATAGGGCCACACGAAGGTGTAGACGCACGGACCGTTCTCGGGGAGAGCGGGGGTCCCCCTGAGAACTGAGATATGTCGTTGGCAACGGTCGAGTAAAGGTCGTGGGGTACCTCCGAGGACGGGTGTGGTCCCCAAAGGGTGTCGCGCTGGCGTTCCAGCCACGGTTGTTCGGTGCCGAGGGGTCGGGAGCCCTCGGATGCTTGCGCCTCGGTGGCACACAGATGAAGGTCGCCTATCGGCCCGGCGACGGAGCCGAAGTCGACAGGTAAATTGATGGGCGTAAGAGGGAGGGAGTAAGACTAGATCATAGTCCATCCCATGCACAGGAAGTCTAGGCTCCCGAAACGGATATGGGAGCCCAAAGTAAAATAAACATGGTGTTCGGCCATCCGGAGCCGGGTGAAGCGGATCGTGACGCACAGAAGCCCCCTACCTGGCGCGCCAACTGTCGGTGTCTAAAATGACGCTCTAGACGAACCGGCTAGTGATTTGTTCTACGCGTCTGGGCTCGGATGGTTGCGCAAGCGGACACAAGAATGTATACTGGTTCGGGAAAAATCGCCCTACGTCCAGTGTATGATGCTGCTCGTGTTACTCTGCACCAGGGTGCTTATAGTAGGGGTTACAAGCGATCGAGAGAGGGATCGGATCCCAAATCTCTGGGGTTTCTTGTGTTCGAAGGTTTCTATAATATGGTGGAGTTGAAGCGCTCTATATGAGTCGCGTTTTAGTTTTTTTCTAAGTCAAACATTTATGACTCTGATTAAGATTTAATACTAAAATTATGTCAATTGTTAATATATTTGATAACAAATGAACACAATTTTAATGAAGGTACGCAGCCATATATGCTGACCCGGTGCATTTATTTCGTATTAATATATAGCAATATCTATTGGCCCATGCATTTATTGAACTAACAATATATATTTTAGTGGCTGATTAATTTTATATAAAACTAATAGGATGCTGTAAATGTTAGTTGTATTTTTTACACCTTGCTTAAAGTTGAAAGTTATTTAGCATAAATTAAAGTGAGCTATATTTTAAAATGAATTACAAGTATCATTATAGGTATTAAACGGAGAACGCCTCGGGCGCATCTGACCCCCGGGAGGGCATCTCCGTCTCGCCCGAGCCCCCGAGTATCACCTCGGGCGCATCCGACCCCCGGGAGGGCATCTCCGTCTCGCCCGAGCCCCGAGTATCGCCTCGGGCGCATCCGACCCCCGGGAGGGCATCTCCGTCTCGCCCGAGCCCCCGAGTATCGCCTCGGTGCTCGAGGACTTCCGCCTCGCCCGAGGGACACGAATGGCCCCTCGGACGGGGAAAAAGGGGGGGCACCCGTGGCCAACCACACCGCCTTCACCCATAAATGGGACAGACACGGGTCGTCCCCATATGCAGAACATGGGGGCCCCGGTACGATATGATGTGACCCCGGTCATCTCAAACATAACTCAGTGGCCACGTCTTCACAGCAACAGGGAGATACGACCACTGTGCCACCTGTCTCTCTCTCTATGCAGGGGTTAGGACATGATCTCCGCCGCCTTCCCACAGTGTAAGAATACTCCAGTCAAGCCTGACCACAGCCTGCAGTGCCATTAAACGGGGAGGCAGCAACCGGACGCCCATACCATCTTTACTACGAAGGGCGACCGCCCACCCCGGATAACAAGGAAGGAAGGACACAGCCTTTAAGTTTTGACCTATCTTTTGCCGATTTTTTACTGCATCCATGGCTCTCCTTCAAACTATAAAAGGAAGGGCATGGACCTCAATAGAGACGGCGGGCTCACAAGAGAAACCAACCAAAACACGACTCATATAGAGCGCTTCAACTCCACCATATTATAGAAACCTTCGAACACAAGAAACCCCAGAGATTTGGGATCCGATCCCTCTCTCGATCGCTTGTAACCCCTACTATAGCACCCTGGTGCAGAGTAACACGAGCAGCATCATACACTGGACGTAGGGCGATTTTTCCCGAACCAGTATACATTCTTGTGTCCGCTTTGCGCAACCATCCGAGCCCAGACGCGTAGAACAAATCACTAGCCGGTTCGTCTAGAGCGTCATTTTAGACACCGACAGTTGGCGCGCCAGGTAGGGGGCTTCTGTGCGTCACGATCCGCTTCACCCGGCTCCGGATGGCCGAACACCATGTTTATTTTACTTTGGGCTCCCATATCCGTTTCGGGAGCCTAGACTTCCTGTGCATGGGGATGGACTATGATCTAGTCTTACTCCCTCCCTCTACGCCCATCAATTTACCTGTCGACTTCGGCTCCGTCGCCGGGCCGATAGGCGACCTTCATCTGTGTGCCACCGAGGCGCAAGCATCCGAGGGCTCCCGACCCCTCGGCACCGAACAACCGTGGCTGGAACGCCAGCGCGACACCCTTTGGAACCACACCCGTCCTCGGAGGTACCCCACGACCTTTACTCGACCGTTGCCAACGACATATCTCAGTTCTCAGGGGACCCCCGCTCTCCCCGAGAACGGTCCGTGCGTCTACACCTTCGGTGTGGCCCTATGGACTGCACAATGCCGCGAGGACCTACGGCCGCCTCGTGGCCCGACATCTCGCTACTCAACCTGCAGGCGTCGAGCTCGTAGGCACACCGTACCACCCACGAACCATCTCGGTGCTCCAGCTTGCGCCGGCGCTTGGTGTCGTACGCAGCCGGGCCGCCGAAGATCATGAAGCAATTGTCGACGACGGGGAAACCGTCGTCTTTTTCTTCGCCGTCATCGCCCTTGTCCTGGCCGGGCCTCCTTCTTTGGTCATTCTTCCCCCTGGTGTCCCCGGAGAAGTACCGCCTCATCATGCCGCACTCTTTGAGCGTGTGCCTGACTGGGCCTCGATGGTATGGGCATGGCTCATCGAGCATCTTGTCGAAGACGCCCGGGGCCCCCTCGGGTGGGGTCCGGTTTCCCTTGCGCTCAGCGGCGGCTACGAGGTCGTTCCCGCGTCGTGGCTTGTTCTTCTTCTTCTTTCTGAAGGGTCGGCTGAAGTCGCCTTCGTCGGCGTTCTCCTTCTGTTTGCCTTTGCCCTGGGGATGATCAAAGATCGCCCCCACTGCCTCCTCGCCGGAGGCAAAGTTGGTGGCTATGTCCAGGAGTTCTTTGGTGGTGTGGGGGCCCTTACGCCCCAGCTCGTGGACGAGGTCCTTGCAGGTGGTTCCCGCGAGGAATGCCCTGACGACATCGGCATCAGCGGCGTTTGGTAACTCAGTGCACTACCGAGAGAAGCGTCAGATGAACTCACGGAGAGTTTCATCTTTCTTCTGCTGACAGCTCCTGAGGTCCCAAGGGTTTCCAGGGCGCACGTAAGTGCCCTGGAAATTCCCGACGAAGACATGCTTCAGGTCGGCCCAACCGTGAACACGGTGGGCCGAGAGATGTTCCAGCCAGGCTCGCGCCGAGTCGGCCAGAAACAGGGGAAGGTTGCGGATGATAAAGTGATCATCGTCCGCGCCACTGGCTCGACAGGCAAGTCGGTAGTCATCGAGCCAAAGCTCGGGGTTCGTTTCCCCAGAGTACTTGGCGATGTTGGTGGGCTGACGGAAACGCGCTGGGAATGGGGCGTTGCGTATGTCCCGGCTGAAAACCCAAGGCCCTAGTGGCTCGGGGCTCGGGGCCGGTCTTCCTCACTATCGTAGCGGCCGCCCCGGCGAGGGTGGTAGCCGCGGCTAGCACCGTCCTCCTTGCGCTTCTTGCGCGCGCTGATGATGTCGCGCGCATCGTCGGCGATGCGGTCATAGGCAGATGGGAGTTTGCTTCCCGCTTTCTGTGGGTCCCGATGGACCGACTCCCCCTTGTCGTGAGGCGCCGAGGGCGCTGGTCGAAGAGGGTCGGGCCCACGTTGCCGAGACGCGGAGCTCTCGGCCTGCTATACAGTAGCTCGCTCGAGGAGGGTGCGCAGCTCTCCACGGGCTCGCCGACCCTCCGGGGTCGATGGTTCGGGCATTCCCCGGACGAGTATTGCCGCTGTGGCAACGTTCTGGCTTGCCCGAGTGAAGGGCGGTGGGAGTCTGTCGTCGTTGTCGTCACAGATGCGTTGGTGGACGTCGCGAGCCCTGAGCCGGGCCGCGGCGCCATCGCCGTAGCCCGCGAGCTCTTGCTTGAGGGCCGCGCGCTGCTGCAACAAGCATTGTCGCTCCTCATCGAGCCTTCTCTCGTGCTCCAGAAGTTGCTCCAGTTGGGACTGTGGTTGCCCAACGGGAAGTCCCACAGGCTCTCGGGGCAGCTGCAGGGACGCTCTCTCGACCGGGACCGTAGTGCGGGCCACGGCTCCGACCGGGGTGTGCTCGCCATCATAGCCATGTGCTTCTTCCTCCTCTTCTTCCTCATCTCCGCCCACCTCGCACATGAAACACTCGCGGGATGGGTCGCAGCTCCCGTCGTTGGAATCGGAGGTGTCAAGGAGGTAGTTGCAG